>JAOBAY020073745.1:0-11485 GCA_025331085.2 Zoanthus sociatus | reverse complement strand
CGAGTGGCTGGTGCCGCAATCAAGGTGGCGCCGGAGCAAGCAAACATCATCAACTCCATCCGCCAACGAGTTCAACACGCGCTGCTGGCGAAGTGGCCGGAGAATGCAGATGTCGACTCCTGGGCCACTTGGCTGGAACACGAAGCCTCTGCCAACACGCCAACACATTATAATTTTCCTTAGGATTACAGCATGGTGTAATTAAACCAACAGAACCGTATGGGTTGCCTTTAAACTTCAAAATTTTGCCTGAAATGTTAAAGAAAGCAGGTGAGTTTGGTAGGAAACATCTAAAGGGCCTGGGATGAAAAGTATAAATCTTGCCCATATGTAAATACCATGGCCAGAGTCACACTGGGCTCAGCGAAAGCCATAGCAACCGTTTTCTTAATGAGTACTTTCACTGTGACTTCTTATTTTAGTCGAAGCTCCATAGCACAAAACGAACGTTGAATAAAATAGAATAATAAATATCTAATGATAACTTCCCTAAAGGCGCTTTTCGGTATCATATTACCTCCTCTCCCTCTCCCAGTTAAGAATCCCAACTGGTAGGAGGTAAACCAGTTGGCTGTTAATTTTACAAAGCGTGGTGAATTTGCCCCTGGGATCACCTAGAACAAACTTATTCAGTAGTCCGAGTCGGCGATTCGAACCCGGGTCTTCCCTGTTCAAGTCCCCAACTCTGACCACTGAGCCACGCTGCTCGAAAACGCCGACCTAGCAGTTGGATCCGACTTATAATAATAATAAATAAATAAATAAATAAATAAATAAGTAAGTAAATAAGTAAATAAATAAGTAAATAAATAAGTAAATAAATAAGTAAATAGATAAATAGATAAATAAATAAATAGATAAATAGATGAATAAATAGATAAATAGATAAATAGTAATCGTTTATTAAAACACTCATTTGCAGTATTAAAACTGAATTACAGAGTATTATTTATGACGTCAAGGAGGTCGGAAATATCCTATTTCGGGTGTTCATACGAATCCGTTAATTTGGCAGATTAAAAAGAATACCACTTACACTGAAACTGAAGAACTATTTCTATGATCGAATTCACTAATTTCGTGTGAACGGAAGGCCTATTCGCATGAAAATACATGCGGCTTCAAAAACTATCTGGATTCGTGTGCATGGGACCTCGGGCACCAGTTATACGGACAAGCTTGCCCAGATGTACTGATTGAGTTTTTCTACCATGATCCCGGCTATCCGCATGATTTCTTTAAAAATATGGATTGCGACTACATAAGAAAATTAACTTTCAGCCCGGTTTCCCGAGACCCCAGTAACAACCGTCTGGGGTCCCGGCAAACCGAGCTAAAAATTTTGAATTTAATTGCACAACTGGGCTGGCCCTCTGTGACAGTTGCTGGCCTAATCAAGTTATTTGTACACTCTTTTTTATAAGAGCGGCTAATTTCGGAGGCTGAGTATTCTTAAATGTTTTCATAATTTCAGCCTAAATGTTTTTATTAAAATCTATTAAATGTAGTGGGAATTTTTCGCAATTCCGCCTCCCGCCAACTATCCAGCCGGGGCAGGGTACAAATTATACCATGTACATGTAATTCCGGGCTAAGATTGTATTCTCAGCTATATTAGCCCGTTCCATATAATCCGAGTCTAAAGTCATTCGGAGGGACTCACAAGGCAATGCATTCTATTCAAAAAATCAAATAATAAAATTTATATCTCTTCTTTGCGTATTTCCTTTCCTTCCGAACAACAGTTGCCGAGTACATAACGCCAACGGCTGGCGCTTTTCCTTTCTTGAGTGTGAGAACTCCTCTCAAATGAATACATGATGCAAACTAAAGAAGAAAGATAACTCGAAATCTCTTAGACTTCAACAGTCTTCGAAACAACTGAAAACAAAGAGAACACAAAATCGACAAAATATATTTCATTTGTACTAACTTTTGTCGCCTTTTCATTGCCAAGGACAACAAAATTAAGCGATACAAACACCGGGTCGCATGTAAATAACCTAGCATCTTTTATATTAGATTCGTCTAAGTTATGTGCATATTATTTTAAGGTATAAAATTTTGTTACATTTTCTCCAAAAGAAATTTCTTAGCTAATCGATCGCTACCGTACCGAAGTCCGCCTTTGCGAAATAGCCAAACAGAAAGAAGAGTTTGGCCTATTCAAACTGTGTTTCCCATTATATCAGAAAAATTAAGTTACCGGAAAACAAAACATATACACTGTCATTTAAATCTGGAAATTTTTGACGAAAAAAACCAGGTGTCTTCGATAAGCTATGTCATTCACAAAATCGCTAAAACTCGGTTTCGTGGTGGCCGATCTTTCGAAATTTTGCTTGATTTTGCTTACTCAGACCTAGGCTCTCTGGCCTTTATACTATACTCCCCCTAGCTTTAACCCTTTCACTCCCAGACAGTTATAACCATCCACTTTCTCCTTACATAACAGTTACAAAACAAGGCATTTATTAATAAGAAAATGAGAATTGATCAAAAAAGCAAAGCACTGAAGATCAAAAATAAACTTCTCTGAAACTTGTTCAATGAAAAATATGGGCTCACGTTACTTTGGAGAATTTAGCGATACTACTGGGAATGAAATGATTGATATAGAAACTGTACTGCAAAGAGCGTGAACGAAATTTCGCGTGAAGCGTAGGTTTTCTGAAGTTTTATCATAGTGAGGTGGATAGGTGAAGAAATTAGGTCGAATTGTTTACTTTCGGGTTTAAATCACTAAACTTTCAGAAAGCCACTTTAAAAGATCTGATATAGTGCCACTTCAAAAATTAGTGCCTACAGGAGTTATTAGTAGAAGTTTTAAAAGCCGCCATCTTGACCGGAAGTTCGATTAAGTAAAAACTGGAAGAGGTTCGTTAGAGGCTTTAAAATGGATATTATATTTTAGTCACTAAAATAAAAAATCATCTTCAGATCATCTGCAAATCCATCTTCATTACACTCCCCAAAAAATCTGGGACTTCCAAGCGTGAGCTGCACAGAACTATCAACTGGTCTGATCAGACATGTGACCAAGCTGTTAAGGATCCTGTTAGAACGTTTCAGGGGTCGTACGGCAGGTGAGATAGCAGAAGTAGTATGGATGCTTACTGAGGGGGCCATTGAGATGTGGCACGATGTCTACGTTTGTTTCATTGACTATACCACAGCCTTTGACACTTTTTGAAATACTGTCAAGCCTAGACGTTGATGGGAAAGACATTGAACTAGTTAAAAGCTTATATTGGAGTAAACAAGGTGCCGTCCGAAATGTAACGACTTAAGTGGATGGGTTAATATAAAAAGAGGCGTGAGCCAAGGCTGTGTACTTTCTCGTCTGTTCTCCATTTACACAGAAATGATAATGAGATCCATCTACGAGGAAGAAGGTATCAGAATAGGAGGCGTCAGTTCAAATAACATACGGTATGCAGATGACACAGTGTTGATAGCTGACACAGAGGAAAAGCTCCAAGCTCTTATGAACACTGTTGTCGCTGAAAGCGAAGCAAAAGGCCTATTCATCAACGAGAGGAAGACCTTCGTTATGACTTTCTCAAAGAATACAACACCACCATCGTGCCGCATCACAATTCACGACACAGTGATCAAGCAGGTTGATGAATTCCCATACCTAGGCAGCGCGCTCTCCTCAGATGGAAGAAGTGAAGCAGAAATCAAGAAGAGAATCGGAATAGCAAAGTCGGCATTTAAAAAGATGGGCAAGCTACTTAATAAAGGAAGTTTGAGTTTCGAAACCAGGTTGAGGATCCTAAAATGTTACATATGGTCTAATCTTTTGTATGGGTGTGAAAGCTGGACAATAAGCAAGTCAATGCAAGCAAGATTGGAGGCAGCATGCAGAAACGTGGTTTTTAAGACGTATGTGTAAGATCAAATGGATGGACAGGGTCACGAACGAAGAAGTGCTTAGGAAATCGGGGATCTGACAGAGCTCTTTTAAGTACAATACAAGAAAGATAAAACGTTGTTTTCGGGTACGTCATGCGGAAAGATGGGTTACAGAGGTTGGCTATTTTAGGGGAGGTACCTGGGAAGAGAGGACGAGGCAAACCTAGGAGAAGGTTTATGGATTTTATGTACGAATCCCTCGGGATGTCACACATTGAGGCTATTCGTAGATCACAGGACAGACACAAGTGGCTCATTTGTGGCCAACGTCCATTGTGACGGGACTATTATTATTATTATTATTATTATTATTATTATTATTATTATTATTATTATTATTAAAATAACCTTTTTAAACGCTTTTTATTATTTAATGTATGAAATAAAGATGTAAAAAAATATCAAATCTGGCAGGTATTTCCAACCGAAAATATTCATATCAACTGAGTATGAGCTCGGTGTCAAAGGCGATCTACTCTGCCTTATTTGATTCAAAAAGGTCAGCATACTGGTGCCTATATAAGAAAATTATCCAAACTCTTCTGCGGCTTGGTAGGTTCTCTTGCAAGGAGGCGACGTTTCACTCAACCCTGACCCGTATCGAAGTTCAAATACAACTAGTATTCCTGTCAAGTCACTCCACGGAATCACTGTTACCCTTGCACTATCAGTCTCGCAACGTTCTTAACTTGATTCCAATCAGGTGAGAACCGATGCTGATGTCTATAGCTACCTTGGGGCCACTAATATGTGCCTTCTAAATGTACGTTCTGTAAAGAATAAGACCTATAATAACATCGATATTCTAGATATTACAGAGACACGGCTTAATAGTGACATCTCTTCACAAATAAAGGTAAGTAATGTGTGTTTCACTGGTTACATTCTTCATCACTTGCCCTGGATAGGTGCAAAAAGTGATTGTGTTGAGCTTCACCATACAAAATTGCTACAAACTTAAAAAGCTATTACCAGACATCACCTATGTATCATTCGAGTTTAGAGATTGTCACATTAACTATATTTCCTCGAATCTCAGAGTGGTCGTTGTCTGCCGTCCTCCACTTTCCAGAAAGAGTAGTTCGAATGCAACCCAATTTTTGGATGAGTTTAGTCCTTTTCTTGAAAGTGTGTGGGTGACTTCAACTTTCATTTAAATGTCGAGGAGGATCGATCAACTACTCGTTTCCAAGATCTGGTAGATGTATTAACCCTAATTCAACATGTACACGACTCGACCCACAGAAATGGACATAACCTTGCATGACTTGTTAATTACTAGAGAATGTGACGAATCTGTTAGAAAGGGCAGAGTGACAGACGGTGTTATATCGGATTACCCTGTGGTACACTGGGTATCGATCTGTTTAAATAATTCTAGTGCTAAGAAAATTGAGGTGTAGAAAAATCCGTTCCATCGATTGTTTCATCCAAGATATCAAAGACTCTAAACTGTTAACTCATCAATTTGATGGTGTTTCTAAATTTTCCAATTGCTACCAAGAGATACTAATTTCATGTTAATGCTCATGCGCCTTCAGTAAAACCAAGTCAAGATGTGACCTGCAGCTCCTTGGCACACCGATGACACTTCGCAAGCAAAAACAAAACGAAGAAAACTGTAGCGTTTGTAGCGTGAAATGAAACTAACAGTTCATTGCAAAATGTACTTCGAGCATTGTATTAATGTTAAAATTCTTTTGTACTGTTCCAGAATGGCATGTCGTTCCGGCACAATCAAAGAAAGCTTAAACCCACCAAGAAATTACCATCTAATGATAAGCTACGAGACTTGGTAGAGAGTTAAATTTGTGAGCTTCTTTAATCTTAAAGTTCAAACGATTCGTAGCAATTTTCTTATTTGGCCTTTTGTCATTCTGATCTTCTCCCTTTGTGTGTCCATGTCAACCAGAGAGCTCTCCTCATTTATCAGGTCGGAATGCGGGAAGATGTGCGCACTTGATCTGATTCCAGGCTTCTTAATTGATGAGGGGGCTGCCTGTTCCTTTTAATGAAGTTAATTAACCTTTCCCTATCATTTGTAACTGTTCCTACTTGATGTAAAAAAAGCTAAGCATTAACTGATCTCGAAGAAGGAAAAAAAAATTACAGGCCGATCTGTAATTTGTCTCCAAGTCGATTTCCAATCAAAGCCAACCGGAAGTAGAATTTCTATTAAATTAACATTGTAAAAAAACATATTTTAAATATTGTAATCTTAGTGGTTTGTGTTTTATTATAGTTACGAGAATTATAATTGTTGAATTTAGTCTGAAAAATAAATTATATTAAATGTTTTTAAAAATATTGAAATAGACACAACATGGAAGTAATTCTAGAACAAACCGAACCTTGTACTTTGAAGTTTTACCCATTTAAGTAAAGAAACGACATTTGTAAGTTTAACAAACGTGTTTCTGAATTGGCACATGCCATCTCCAGTGCAATGCGTGTGGTACAACTGTGGCGCTACTTAAGTAGAATGGCCGAACGCGTCGACTTCGGCGGTGGCACTATATCAGAATGCATTTATATCATAAAAACGCATCATTTTAACCCAAAAGCGAACAATTTACCCTCATATCCGCCTCACTATCAGCCAAATGTAGACATACAGAACTACTAACTCAATGAAGTACTGGCCTGTTTCCAGCTTTTAACCATATTGGCTTACCGACATGTTTCTCTGCATGCAGTACATCAATCATCAATTATTAGTTCTTAATATAGAACTCAATCGAATTCGTTTCATATTTGGTGAAAAAACAGATGTGAAATACACGGACAATATTCGGAAATAGACTGACCAATGTTTTGTCAATCTCATTCCCAGGGCTTTTCTCTATGTGATGGGTGGGGTTGGGCCACTACATAGGGTAAAAACCTGGAAACTAGGTTGATGTTTTGTATGTTGATTTTACTTTCCGCAGGGTATGCCACACACATAGTTGGCAAGTGGCATCTCGGGTTTTTTGAGTGGCCATACACCCCAACCTACCGGGGATTCGATACGCACTACGGGTTTTTTGTTGGGGCGGAGGACCATTTTACTCATGCTCGCGAGGGTATCTTGGACTTTCGAGATAATAAGGAACCAGAACGTAACATCAGTGGGAAGTATTCAGTGAGAATTATGGCTGAGGTAAGATTAAGTAGAAACAATGAACGCCTAATTATTATGGGATATGGGTAGAAAAACATCGATAGCACATGCGTAATGGTATTCAGTACTTAAACCACTAAAACAGACACTGCTACCACGTTGGTCAACTTAAACCTAATCTTACAAGTAGTTACTTTTAAAGCCCCCATGGGGCGGCTTTAAAATACATCCCTGAATCTACGAGCAAACAATGTTTTTTTAGCTAGTATACACACCCAGGATTTTCGAAAAGCTTAAAAATTATAGCGTGCGATGCAGACGGCGGACGTGTAAGGTTTTTTTTGCAATATTTACCGTCTGCGTAACGGATCCCAAAAGCTTGTTCTCAAGAGAACGGTTATGGCTTATCATTTCTGATTGGTCTGTTTCTCACGCGCTTTATGATTGTCTAAATTCTTTTTGTAGCACGTGGTATTTGCTCGTCGTTCTCAGACTGCTGGGGTTCTTTTTCGAATAAAGCTGTGAACACTCTTTCTCCAAAATCTTTCAGCAGTAGCTGAGTGATAACATTCTTGAGGATGGTATTCTTCCAGACAGCATTCGCAATTTGTTTATACGCTCCTCGTGCAAGCATCTTTCCCAAAGGTTCCAAATTAGCAGGACTTTTTTGTTCTTTGTCTTTGGATGGCCATTTCATCGTTATAGAAACATCCACAGCCGCTTTCTTTTTGGCTGGTTCACACTCGATTGCACTTGATTGCCGGCTGCTTGAAAAAGCCACCGGAGAAACTGGCCATATAAGTGATGCTGAAGTTCTAGCTGCTGGGCGAGTTTGTGTGGAATGTGTCACGATGCGATTTGCGGCTGACTCATCGCACTTCTCTTCGCGCAGTCTTTTAGAAACTAGGTCATTCTCATTGCCCTGTACTGAGCGCTTTACTACTGCTTGATTTAATCCTGTAATATCTTTCTCTAAAAGTTCTAGTTGTAGCAGAAGTCTACGGCGTTTTTTAAGCTTTGGAAGGCAATTTCGGCAGATATATTTGCTCCCGATCGCTTGCAGTCTCAGACTTCGAATTTCGCCCATCGCGTCGAATTGCTTCCGTCCCTTTTCAACCAAATATCTATCTTGAGGCTTTTCAATGTCACGCAAGCATAAATTACAAGTCGACGAATCATACATCATTATTTTCAAATGCAAAACATAGAAAACTAACTATTTTTAGCAAAAAATCAAGAGAACACTGAACCGTGAACAACAGCACTTTGTTTACTTCATTGCATATCAAAGTTTAAGCTAATTATAAAGCGCTTATCAGATACGATTAACCATATCTGTGCGAAACAGAACAAGAGTTTGGTATCCGTTACGCAGACTGTGTATACCGGAGGTTTAGACTGGCTGCGACGCAGGCTAAAAAATTAATGTACTATGAGTTATCCTAAGAACTATTAGTATGAAAGGAATTCTGGATTAGTCTACGAAGTATTAAAAGGATGTTACTTCCAAATACGAAAATTTTCAAATAGTTTTATAATGAATATTAATATACACGGGAGAGTTATTGAAAAAAAGAGTATATGCATTTACAAAAGGTTTAAGTTTTTTAGATTCCTTAGTCGTCTTCCCTCTTTTTTCAAGTAGATTTCGCTAATTATTAACACGAATAGAAAGATGGCTTGGGTAATGTACTGAACGAATGCGTTAATAGGTAAACGGACTGCAGCGGTCTTCTTCGTTTTATTCTAACATCTAAACGGTATGAAACGTTTAATAAGTTGCCAATTAATATATGGAGGTTGCTCTAACATCAAAAGAGTATGAAAGGATTCCCTTAGTTACCGATAGAGAAATTCAGATGGTAGCTGCTCTAATATCTGAATAGTATGAAAGGGCTTCCTCAGTACCCATGGATAGATGAACGCTGCTCTAACAGCAGTCGCGTACGCAGGAGGGGTGCATCGGGTGCACGTGCATGTGCACGTGTGTTACTGCCATTTTTAGTGTCAAGTTTCATAAGCACGCGTTTTTCACAGGCCTGCTCAAGCTTAAAGTGCACCCCCCCCCTCCCCCCCTTCCTCCCACCGCAGGGAAAGCTGCGTACGCGCCTGTAACATCTGAAGAGTATGAAAGGATTCCCTCATAATTCGAATGATGAATAAAGATTGCTTTATAACATCTACACAGTATAAAAGGGTTTCCTTAATATTCGATTGATAAATGAGGATTGCTCTAATATCTAAACAGTATGACAAGGTTTCCTCAATAGTTGATTAACAAATGAAGGTTGCTCTAACATCTAAACAATATGAAAAGGGTTTCTCAGTACCCGATAGATAGATAGATAGATAGATAGATAGATAGATAAAAGCTGCTTTTACATCTAAACAGTATGAAAGGCTTTCCTCAGTAATCGATCAGATGAATGAGGTTTACTCTAACATCTAAACAGTATATATGAAAGGGTTTCCAGCTATCAATCACTATATATCAAGGGCTTTGTCTTGCGAAATCCAGATATTTAACCTATAAAAAAACGTTCGACTTCAATACTTTATATAATAAAAGCCAAACTGATTGCCGTTAATAGCTAACAACAATATTTTTCAACAGCGAGTAAAACAAATAGTTTCAGCTCATAGTCCGTCCGAACCGCTCTTCATCTACCTTCCCTTCCAAAGTGTTCATTCACCAGTACAAGCTCCTCAAGAATACATCGACAAGTACAATTTTATTGAAAACAAACTAAGAAGAACGTATGCCGCCATGGTAGATATCATGGACGAAGCCGTTGGTAATGTCACGAAGGCCTTTATGGATAAGGGGTGAGTGAAGCAATGGTAAAAAGGTCGCTTACAGGTAGCTACCAACGCTACCCAAGCTACCCACGCTACCCACGCTACCCAAGCTATCAACGCTACCCAAGCTACCCACGCTACCCACGCTACCCAAGCTATCAACGCTATCCAAGCTACCCACGCTACCCAAGCTACCCAAGCTATCAACGCTACCCAAGCTACCCACGCTACCCAAGCTATCAACGCGTACGCTACCCAAGCTATCAACGCTACCCAAGCTATCAACGCTACCCAAGCTATCAACGCTACCCAAGCTACCAACGCTACCCAAGCTACCTATGTTCTTGCAATAATAGTAAAATCAAAATAAAATATAACTGCTAAAGAGCCATTCAATTTTATGACGCCTTCTCAAAAATGGAGCATGAGCTTGACTGTCAGTGAATATAATATTCTTGAAAACCTTCGCATGTTTTTCATTATTTTTTGAAATGCCCCCTTCCATTTCTTCCATATATTTTGGGGTACACTCCCTTTTCGATTGTGACCTCCCTTTTCTCAGAAAAAAGGTAAACGGTTCTTAATGTAACTCTTCGGCATTTTGGAGAGCAAACGTTTCTGCATAGATACAAATCTGCACTCCCACATATCCTGCTAGCGTTATTCTTATAATTCATCATCATTGTGCGAGCTACAATACTTGAAAAGTTTGCGTTCCCTTTTCCTCTTTCGTCCTTCCTTTTTATCATAAATTTAAACGCCGTCATTTTGTGGTTATTGCTCGCTATTTTGGTAGGTAATGATGTTTATCAATATTTTAGTCTGTTGCAAATCTGTTAAATGTCTCGTAGCACCCTCCTCTGTCCTCATGAAAAACAAACGGTCCTAAAGTTACAGTTATTGCTCAATAATTTGGATGGAAGGGGCTGTTTATCAATACTTTAGTCTATTGCAAACCTGTTAAATGTCGCGCTACATCCTTCTCCGTTCTCATGAAAAACAAAGGGTCCCAAATTTATAGTTATTGCCCGATGTTTCGGAAAGTAGGGACCGTTTATCAATATTTTGCAAATCTGTTAAATGTCGCGTCGTAGCCTCCTCCGCCTGGAGGAAAAACAAACCGGTCCCAAATATAGCTATTGCTCGATATTTCGGAGGGTAGAGGCTGTTTATCAACATTCTGCAAACCTGTTAAAGGAGGCGCTGACTTGAATATACTGTATTTAATATTTGTTTTGAATAAGAAATAAAACATATTTATGGCGGTTTTTTCCTAGATTGCTTTTAATTTAGATGAATGTCTATATCATTTGTTTATTACTCAACTAGTTAGTAGATTATCAAAGGATGTAGTTATTCATACTTAAAGTAGCCATAAATATATTTGTTTAAATGTGACGTAAGTATTTACTAGGCTACGTGGTTGACACAGTTGTTAAGATCTCTGCCTTCCAGCCACCCGCTCTGTTGTGCGTGACCTTCTTTTCTGCCAAAGAAAACTTAGCTTCTATCCTTCGGGGGAAGGTACATGAGTACCAACGTCTACTAGGAGCAAACATGCGATGGATTGGTGATCCGTCAAGGGGTGACACATCTAGTTCATTTTTGTTATTTATTTATATTTTCTTAGTATTTCGCTTTTTTACAACCCAAATTTATGTAAGA
>JAOBAY020073735.1:0-11485 GCA_025331085.2 Zoanthus sociatus | reverse complement strand
TATCGAAGCCGTTTTGAACCAATCGTCGACAAGTATGACCGACCGAAGATATTCGGAAAGAAAAAAACTGACATCGGATCAAAATCGGCAGGCATTCGTGTTCTATTGTTACACTCACTCAAAGTCATAGCATAGTGGCTTTGCCTCCATATGGAGGCAGTAGCCACAAAAATTTTAAAAAAATCAAAAAATTTTAAATTTAATTTGTCTAAATTACTTTCATTATCTTGCTTTTGAAATGAGAAACATGTGTAGTACTAGTAGCTTTCAAAGTTTCATTGACAGGACAATTGTTCTCAACTGTATTTTGATTAGTTAATGTTCAAACATGTCACTTGACTTTGAGCACCCTATCTTCTCACTCTCTACATGACAGGACTCTTTTTCGATGTTTTATTCAATATTTTTTTAAAAATTTCTTGAAGTATTGAAAGGAACAGTAATCCAGAAGGAAGTAGTTTGGAACTAACAAAGAACAATTTTTGCTCCCGAGTGGAGAAAGCAAGAAAGAGAATTCAAGAAATTGCTTCATAAAAATTAGTATTACCAGCGTAGGAAAGTTTGTAAATGGCTAGCACTGGAAAACAATTGGTCTTTATAGTCGTGCATGTGAAACATATCAGTTCGCTTTTGCACTTGTTGAACAACTACTAGGTGACAGTACTATATTATTAATTATTATACCATTTTTTTTTATCTTTTTTGTATTTCAGGGATACCAGTGTATTTCTTAGTTTCTCTTCTGAAATGTCCAAATGGGGGAGAACCAATGCAGAATCTCTGAAGGCTGACAGCATTTTAGACCCTGTGAATAGTAAAATACCCCTTGGTGACTTCCAAATAAAGCTTGTTTCCTGCATCGCTGACAGCGCCAGTGCTAACTTCAGCAACATTTCTGGATTACTGACACACATTGGCTGTAAAAGGGGATTGGCTCTTAAAAATCCACTGATCAAACTACTGCATCGAGCTCACTGTAAAAGCTGCTTTCAAAGATTCAAAATTTGAGGAACTTGATGAATTTTACAAGGCCAACTTCAGCATTCTTAAGAAGTCAGGGAAGCTTAAAAGCATGGTGTGTCAGGCCACATCTGCACTTGCCTCACAGTTCTATGAATTATCCCACCTTACCAGTCAGGGGCGGCGGAGCCGGGGGGGCTTTAGCCCCCCCAATAATTTCTGACTCAGCTTTTATTTTTTTTTTCTAAAAGACAAACATCACGAGAAAAACTGCGAGCACATATCAGTGCAAATAGGAGAAAGTGGGATTCCTGTGGTGTTAGATAACTAGAGGGACTGGAACGTAGTTATTGGTCTCGTGGTAAGCCCATCGAGATGTTATTTCGGTGTTGTTGGCTTTTGTTCAGTTTAAAACTACTTTATTGATCGTAATAATACATCTAGTGATTGATGAACAGCCTCCCGGATCTCGTTCTGTGTCAAATATTTAAACATTTGACTGTATTTGAGCGAGTAACTAAAATAATTAAGTCTTGTATGTAAGAGATGGAATAGCCTTTTGAATACACCGCTGGTTTGGAAATCTGTTGACTTTGGTTATCAACGAAACATCACCTCTGAAGTTCTGAACAGCTACGTTTACCCAGGATCTACGAGAGTAGTAGTCGATGAGTGTGTTAACCTGAATTGGAAAGAACTTAACTCTATTCTAAAGAAGTGTCAAAGGTTAGAAGTGTTGTCTTTAGCTTGTATTGGATATTTAAATCGAATCCATTTGGACTTGAGTGAATTAAGCATAAGTAATGTGCAATACATTAATTTAAGTAACTGTTTTCTGGCCGATGGCGACAAGCAGTTGGAAGGTATTGCATTAGGCTGTAAGCAATTATCTGTTCTTATCCTTCAGAACAGCTCTGGGATTTCTAGAGAAGCGTATATTTCATCTAGTTTCAAAGACCACTGCAATCTTGAGCTGATTAATGTTGCTTATGTGACAGAAGCTCTTGATCTTTTGACCATTAGAAGCATTTTACAATATAACAACAGCAAAGTGAAACTTGACATCAGAGGTCACCGCTTGACAGACGAAGACTTTGACACCATTACAAGTGCTGACAGTCACGCTTTAGCGAGGATCGTTGATATAGAGGATTATAGACATTTACTGTTTTAAAATTGTCATTCGATCACAAGTACATTGTATTTATTTTACTGAAATTGATAGATGTCAAAAAATAAATCTATTGAAAATTACTTCATCAAATTGAGAGAACAAAACATTGAAACAGAATGTGGTACTAGCACAGACGAGAAAGATGAACCCAGCTTGCTATCAAAAAGTTCTGCCCAGAAATGTACGACTGAAATTGAAAATGATATAGAAGCCGTAGAGCCTGTAGAACCAGTCCAACCACCCCACAGTCACGTGAATAGTTTAATTGAGACACCAGATCAACCAAAAGATTACAGCTTTCCTAAAACTGTTTTTGGTAAACAGTATCGATCAGTCCAAAGTGCATGGTTCATACAATACCCTTGGCTTCATTATGATAAAAGTAAAGACTCTGTATTTTGTTATATATGCTTCAATCAGAATGCCAAAGGAAACTTAACATCTGCAAAAAAGAGTGAGAAATCTTTCATAAGTAGTGGTTTTTCAAATTGGAAAAAAGCACTTGTTCGTTTTAATGACCACCAAAAATCTGAATGCCACCAAGTGGCCCTTGACCATGAAATTAATATCCCCAAAACTAACTTGAACATTATTGATGTCACGAACATTAACGCACACAAAGTTAGAAAGGAAAATCGCCACATTTTTGCAAAGACAGTTGAGACATTGCAATTTCTAGGACGACAAGGCATTGCAATCAGAGGTAAAGATGAGCTGGAATCTAATTTTTACCAACTTCTTAAGTTACGATCTAAGGATGATGCTTTGTTGGCATGCCATCTGGATGATGGATTAAAGTACGCAAGTCACGACATTCAGAATGAGATTTTTGCTCTCATGGCTAACGAAGTTATAAGAGATTTGTTGAACCAAATCGGGGAAAATTATTATTCACTAATATGTGATGAGTATACTGACATTGCCAATAAAGAACAACTGACATTGTGTTTCAGATGGGTGGATAGCGAGCTTGTATCTCATGAAGACTTTGTCGGTTTCTATGAAATTCCCAACATTGCAGCTGATACAATAGTGTCTGTTATCAAAGATGCACTTATACGGCTCAATTTGCCACTAGATAAATGCAGAGGTCAATGTTACGATGGAGCCAGCAATATGATGGGAAAGAAGTCTGGTGTCGCAACGAAAATTCAGGAATTACAACCAAAAGCTTACATAACACATTGCCATGGACACTCGCTAAGCTTAAGTGTCAAAGATGTAACTAAATCGTGCAAATTGCTGTCTGATACAATGGATACCTCCAAGGAAATAGTCACCCTGATTAAATATTCTCCGAAAAGAGAAAATATGCTTGGAGGAATAAAAGACAACTTAGAAGGCGAAACCGCTGATGAACAATTATCACCTGCTGGAATTGTGAAGTTTTGCCCAACTCGATGGACTGTACGTGCTACATGTTACATGCGCATACTTAATAATTATTCCTCGTTACTTGAAGTATGGGATGCTTCTCTAGAATGTAACATTGACACCGAGACAAGAGCACGTATTCTAGGCTGCCAAGCACAAATGAAGACTTTTCACTTTTATTTCGGTCTCCACATTAGTCAGCGTCTCTTTGCACATACTGACAATCTTTCTAAAAGTTTGCAAGCAAAGAAATCATCAGCCACTACAGGGCAGAACCTGGCTGACCTAACTGTTAACACTTTACAAAGTCTACGTAATGAAGAATCCTTTAATGCATTTTATGATGTTGTCCTCATCAAAGCTAAAGAAATTGAATCTCTCTCCGAACCAGTACTTCCAAGAAAACGACGTGCTCCATCCCGTTATGAAGAAGGTACTGGTGAGCCTTATTATCCTGCAACAGCTCGAGAATACTATCGCTTTATATTCTATGAAGCGTTAGATACCATAATATTGGCCATCAAAGAGCGCTTTAGCCAGCCAGCATTTATTGTCTACAGAAATTTAGAGAGTCTATTTGTTAAGGCTTCAAAAGAAGACACTACAAAAGAACTGGAGTCTCTGATGAGTGACTTCCATGGCGATGTATGTCCGGTACTACTACGTGCCCAACTCGCAACATTCAAAGTACTGATGAAAGGAACTGACATAGAATGTTTTGAAGACATTTTAAGTGCCATACAGTCACTGAATGTAGATGAGCGACAGCTCATTGACCTGGTAGTAACACTCTGCAAATTAATCCATGTCAATCCAGCCACAAGTGCGAGTGGAGAACGCTCCTTTTCTACTGCGAGGAGAGTGAAGACCTGGCTTCGATCTCAAATGACTCAAGGACGTTTTAATCATTTGTCTATCCTAAATACCCATAAGGAAAGGCTTGATGAAATTTCTTTGGTGTCGGTTGCAAATGCGTTTGTATCTTTAAATGACAACCGCAAGAGAAATATGGGTGTGTTTACAGATGCCGACTTCAAGATTTAGCCCCATGAACTGACTTGTGAATGTTTAATGGCACGTTTTGTTTAAATCAAAACTAGTTACGTTCAGTTGTTTAATATAAAGAACTGTGAACATGAATTACTCCTGCAAACAATATATGTGGTGCGTATATATATACCACGATAAACAATTCATTTTTATACAATTTCAAAAGATTAGATTCGTTGCATGCTGCATGTTATTTGTTAAAAAAAACATAGCACCATTAAAGCTATCACTGTTTATTATTGCAATTGAATTTCATTTGCCTCTTTAAATAGTTTTACAGATAGGTGAACAGGAAAAAGCTTAGCCCCCCCAATCAAAAAACTGCTCCGCCGCCCCTGCGTCAAAAGGTGAATTTAGTTCAGGTCTTGTTTCCATATATCTATTCAATTTATAACGTAGCTGTACAACACACCTCGCTACCATAGTTTATATACACTTTAAATTTGATGTTCATTTTCAGTGTTTCTCCAAATTATTTTGGTTTACACATAAGAATCAATATAAAAAGTCGACAACAATAGCAAAAAAATTAGAATTTATCACTGAGCCTTGTCACGACTTTCACTGATTAAAATTTGCTTTCAGCTCGTCGAGTCATTCTCCGTGAATACACAGGCTGAAATTGCATGTGTCTATGACTCTATTGTCTTATATATGTTTACAAAACTTTTATTCTAAACAATTGTTGTATATCTATATTCTTTCAAATTATTTTTTTTTGTTTTCTGGTCAGTAATATATTTCGTAAGTTACTTTTCATTTCTTCAATATTTGTTTTTGTATTTAGCCGGAAATTAAAAAAATAAAAACAGATTGCATGTAAAAAAGACGGCCGATTTTTCTTTAAGATTAAAAATAACCAAAATCTGTTTTCAGTCTGTCGTGTCATGTGCTTGGAATGCACACGCTATAGTGTTACCGTTAGAATCCATACGGTCAGAAAAAATCATAATCTGCCGACTTTACTGTATCTTTGCTGTCTATTGCACAGTGTCAGACTATGGACATACGGGAACTCAACAACACAAACAACACGTTTGACAATGTAATTCAGTGCACCGGCTCGTGGCCATCGACAACACTTCGACTTATTACTTATTTTTCCATCTTGGTCTCTTCTCTTGCTGGAAATGCTCTCGTTGTTGCAATATTCTGCAGGGACAAAACTCTCAGAACAACAGTGAATTACTTCATAGTAAATATGTCTGTTTCAGATTTAATATTTCCCATTATATATCTGCCACTTCGGATTACTCTCGATCAAGGAAAAAGTTGGTTGCTTATCAAGATTTCTCCTGCAGCCCTTTGTAAAACATTATCGATTGCTTTCGGTGTTTCTCTCCTTGTATCATTGCTCAGTATGACTGCAATAGCAGCAGACAGATTTCGTGCAATCATTTTTCCAATGAAGCCAGCTTTATTCTCTCCGAAAAAGTGCTGTGCGACAATTACTGCGATGTGGCTGTCTTCATTCGCCATTTTGATTTATCGCTCAACGGATTATATATTTCATATCGAAAATGATTCCTGTGCCTTCAGGGAAGGGACTTCGAACGGAATCATTTTATTCTTGACGTTTTTCGCCCTGATGTGTTTAATTGGTGTTGTTATGAGTGTATTCTATATAAAAGTAGCGATTTTCCTCCATGGACAGAAAAACAGCCTTCACTTGGCATCAGAAGTGGTTAAAAAAAGAGCTAAAAGAAATCACAAAACCATCACCATGCTTATGATTATAGTAATTTTGTTTTGCACAGTGTACATTCCTTATTTTGTTGTGAGTTTTTTGTTTTACATGCACAATTCTTATGATTTTCACGGCTCAATACCGTGTGCTTACGTTTGGCTTGCAGGCTCCATCTCTCCCGTCATATATCCTGTAATTAATCCTGTAGTTTATTTTGCGTTTAACGAGAAATATCGTCAAGGTTTAAGGAAAATCTTGTGTTGTCTTAGCTTGTGTAATAAGAAGGGAAATGGATTTCTACAAGAACATCAGGTTCCAGATGCTGGGCAGGAAAACCAAACCGTGGACATTATCGAACTTTCTAATGAAAATAATTAGTGGGCCATTTACAGATATCAAATATGATATCTTTAAATGGCTGGTTATTAATATATGTGAGCCGCTGCTGCATGTGTGGACTATTTAAGAACCTCCACTGTCTGACACTGTATATACTTGTAATCAGGTTCTGAAAAGCCCTGAGGGGAGAACTTGTATATATATGTACGTATGTGTGTATATGAAAATGGTACTATAGCACTAATGTTATTTACGAGTAATGTATTGATCAATTCGAAACTTTAACATCCCCCTCCGGGCAGCCTCCATGCATTTGACGACAGCCTTTTCCCGGCGTCCGGGAATTTAAGTTTAGAAAGTGTCCGCGAGTCCGGGCATTTGAACAAACAACGAAATTTTAAGCCTCTTTAGGCTTTAAATTTGCCAAGATTTTGATGATACATATAGCAAATAAAGTAGAGCTGTTCAGTGAGCTGTGTATTATTGTAGGCTCCTATTTGGAAAATAGGGTAATCTTCGCACGTCACTTACAACGAGCATGCGATACATAAAATCAGCGGTTCAAGTCCATACAGTATCAAGGGTCGATTCAAAGATGTTACTAGCATTTCGGTACACACGTTAGTGCATGAGATCAGGGTTTCAAATCCAACTACATTAAATGCCGAAAATAGAACAGTATTGTCTCTATACAAAATGGTGTACTCGCAGCACTCACGTTTGTACTGTCGCACTTTGTAATAATCGTCGCACTTTGTAATACCTGTCGCACTTTGTAATAAATCCGTCACACTTTCTAACATTCGTCGCACTTTGTAATAACTCTTGTCGCAGTTTGTAATAAAAAAGCTGTCGCACTTTGTAATAACCTTCGTCGCACTTTGTAAGAACTTTAGTAAAGGATATCAAATAAGTTTCAAGCGGTTGCCAGGCACAATGCAAGAGATGACGCCAGTGATCACTTGGTTCTCCCACTTTATTGATACCAAAGAGTAACACACAAAACTGCAATGGTCATGTTTAGAGAGTCTTTATTAAAATTGACAATGTCCGTCATTATAGTGGAAGCAAAACCTCATCCTAAGTAGAATTATAAAACAATTCTTTTATCGTATTTCTGTCTTGATTATATCTCAGTAAGTATTTGTTGTGGTCTGATCTGTAGTCATAATCGTGTTCATTTGCACAATCTTTTATAAGCTGAATACAGTCATTTTGACAACTTGTCAAAAAAGATGGACAATGGAATTGTCTCGTTTGTTGTAAAACAATACAATAATACTACAATTTTTTAAAACTTGTTTGTACTTGATCCAACTCATTGTCAAGCAGATAATTTGATCAAAAAATTGAGTTTTATTTTCCAGAGAAACTAATAGAAGTATTGTATGAAACTCGATCTGTGCTTTCAGGTAATGTTAAGCAAAAGAGATAATGTTTTAAAAGTGGTTTCGGCCTTTTCTTATCTGCTGGACCCAACCCGCGTTTACATTAGACGCAGCAAACCTTCAACGTCTGAACTGGGCCTAAGTTACAAACACAAATAATTATAAGGGTTTTAGTATCAATAAGGAGGGGGACCACGTGACCAGGGCGTCATCTCTTGTGCCTGGCAACCGTTTGCTACTAGGGAGTTCTGATTGATTAATAAAACTCTCTTAGTCGATACCCTTTAATAAAGTTATTACAAAGTGCGACGAAGGTTATTATAAAGTGCGACAGCTTTTTTGCATTACAAAGTGCGACGAAGGTTATTACAAAGTAAGACAGCTTTTTTATTACAAAGTGCGACAGGCATTACAAAGTGTGACGAATTTATTACAAAGTGCGACAGGTATTACAAAGTGCGACGATTATTACAAAGTGCGACAGTACAAGCCAGCAGTATGAATTTTATAGAATTAAAAAAATTATGCTTTATGGAAGATGTGCAACAAGAAACTTTCTGTCAAGTTTTACTATCAGGGCGTGTCTTCCAACGTTAATTGAGTTTCTCAAGCCTCCGCAAGTTGCAGAAAACACGTCAAAGCGTATTAGGTAAAACTATATTACCTAGATACTGAGGTTAGTCCTCACTCTTGCCAGTTTTTATGAACCAATTTTTTCCGAATTAACTTAGCTACATTTAAGTCGGTGCGCTCAAGTTGGTGAACTTTTTTTGTCAGTGTGGCCAATTCTCTCTATTTTGGTTAGAGAATAATATTCCTCGATCCTGAAGATATTTTTTTTTAAGTGCTGAAAACTTATAGTTTTTAAATGAAATTTGTTTGGCCATAACTTTCCATAATAACTCTCTTGTAGCCTCGCGGCAACTTTCCCGGGGTTTGCTTAGCATTTACACGGGAGAGCCTACTCGCCCCATGGCCTTTGTTGAATGACACGATTATTTTTTTATTGATTTCTTTTCACTATATCGACTTGCCTCAAGTGGTGAATGGCGGCAGTTTGCGACTTTTGAAACTCCAAACCGACTTTTGAATCAAGAGCTTAATTGTAGCCTAAACTCGTGTCGGACTTCTTAACATAAAATCAATGATAAGTTGTAAAAAAAAAGCTTGAGCCAAAAACAACCTTTTCTTTGCCTCGTGAAAATGCAGACTAGAGAGTTTAACCTTAGATACAATGGTGTCAAGGAAGGAAAGCATTTAAAATAATGTCAAAAACTGAATCATAAAAATATATTTTTTAAGAAGACTCAAAAGACGTATGACAATTCAAATCCCCTGTTTCAAAGCAAATCAACACAGAAGGTCGTCAAGATAGAATATTGTAAGTTTTAAATTTATCACATTTACAAACAGTCGCTTGGATGTCTATTTTATGATAAAGAATCCAATATAAGATATTTTCTAAAATAATACCATGAAATTTGCTAATAGTTAACAAATTTATGATCCAAAATACAAAATATGCAAACGATTGTTTTTGTATACTTCATCAAATCCACTAAAAATATTTTTAGCAACTAAATGAAACAAATCCCTGCTATGCGGAGCAATTTGTTATATCAAAACTTCATTTTTGTACTCCGATTCCGGGGCAATACTAATATAAATCACAAATTAATGCACAACGTTGACCAAATTAATTTATTTCAAGAATTTTGCCTCAAATTGAACTCTTACAAAATCGTTTTCGATGTCTTCACAAAATAGATGAAACAATCATGGTTTGCTCTACTCCTCTTGGCAAGAGATAGCTCCGCGAACTTTTCTCTGGAAATGTAAATAAATAAACTGGAGCACAATGATTCAAGCTTCAAAAGCAAAATACCCGCCAAAACAGCCCCGCTAACGGTCCTTGGTCGCTGTTATTTTTGACTTGTGTTGTAGAAAAACCCGCACACTGAGGCTAAGATGACAGCTAAAAACCGTAAAAATGCCCGCTAGTGCCCCGCATTCCCCTGGTGCGGCCGGAGGTACGGGGCTTTCCACTCACTAGTACATTACAATGGACGGTTGGCCAGATTAAAAACTAAGCTACTGTAATTTCAAAGTATTAGATCTAATTAGTATAAAATACATGCCCATCTCTACTAATAGATTCATGTATACGTTAAAGATATATCTTTTTTTCTGTAATAGTTTCCAGATCTCTTTTATGAATTACTTTATGAACTTTTCCTTTAGTGCTTTAATTATTATTCAGCATTATTGTTACTGCTTTAATTGCTATATTAATGAATCAATAATTATATTTTTTATTTGTTTTCTTTTGTCTCTTTGTTTGTTTGTACGTTTTTCACCTCAAGTACCGACTTTGTATATAAATATCAACTGTACTGAATTGTTCTGGCTACCTGACTAGTTTAGCCCTAATGGTTATTGTATCTACTGCGCATACACAGGTAGACAATTATAAGATGGAAGAAAAAGTTTGTTAACTTGTCGATATGCAATCGCTAATAAATAAATAATCTGTGATGCCGAAGAGAGTCCGTCTGGCCATTTCCGACCAATAACATGTGAAATCGCAAAGAGAGTGCTTAATCCGTGTTGCCAAGCAGTTTGTCACGCGTTTAGATTCAACCAATCACAAGACAAATCGCACGAAGGACTCAAGTGCGTTAGATTGTGTGGGTTCTGCAAGCTTGTGTTTTCGACAGTAATCTTTAGTCAAATAAATCAACGCAAAACATGCATGGACTTCTTAATGCAGTTTCCCCCACATTATTCATTAGTCGGGGTGAAACTTGACGTTTCGCACGGTGTACACACGCACTTTCCACTGCCGCCTGTCTTGCGCGAGTCTTTTAAAATAGATGAAACAATAATGTGTGAGGGTTAAGGTTGGGGTTAGGGTTAGGCTTAGGGTTAGGGTTAGGGTTAGGCTTAGGGTTAGGGTTAGGGTTAGGCTTAGGCTTAGGCTTAGGCTTAGGGTTAGGGTTAGGCTTAGGCTTAGGGTTAGGGTTAGGCTTAGGGTTAGGGTTAGGGTTAGGCTTAGGCTTAGGGTTAGGGTTAGGCTTAGGCTTAGGGTTAGGGTTAGGGTTAGGGTTAGGCTTAGGGTTAGGGTTAGGGTTAAGGTTGGGGTTAGGGTTAGGGTTTAGGGTTAGGGTTAGGGTTAGGGTTAGGGTTAAGGTTGGGGTTACGCTTAGGGTTAGGGTTAGGGTTAGGCTTAGGGTTAGGGTTAGGGTTAGGGTTAGGGTTTATGGTTAGGGTTAAGGTTGGGGTTAGGCTTAGGGTTAGGGTTAGGGTTAGGGTTAGCGTTAAGGTTGGGGTTAGGCTTAAAGCTTATTAAGAAACCTTGTATAAGTTATTGTGATTGAATAAAAGATAGAACAGGCGTTAATTAACAATTAGATTATGAGCTGGAGATTTCTATGGGGTGATAGTTGATGAGGTCGAAGGCCGAATCAACTATCACCTCATAGAAATCGAGAGCGAATAATCTAATTGTTTTAG
>JAOBAY020073724.1:0-11486 GCA_025331085.2 Zoanthus sociatus | reverse complement strand
CTCCTAGTTCATTCCCTGATGCCGCTGATATGCGAATGCTTGGGAAATCGTAGATCTACGTTTGTATTGGTTTTAACATTACTTTACTATTTAAATATGGGTTCAGTAAAAGTAGGCCTCATTTGACAATCATGCACTTGTATATTTTAGGATCTTGCTACCGACGGGCAATATCACACATAGTAATGATAAGGCCATTTAAAAAAATATCCCGGTCTATCATCAGCGCCCACATCGATTTTTTATTTTCTATTATTAATAAAGTCATTTTTTGCTTTTTTTATGTATTGCTTTTCAATAAAATTATGGCCATGTACTGTCACGCGCAACCAAGAGATGGTCACTACAAGGCCTTTGATCAGCTGTATGGGAAGCCAACTACTGAAACCCTCAGGCCTTCACTTCAGAAGACTGCGCCACAAAGGGTCATGGCATGCCTTTCAGCCCAACTGCTCAAACTGCAAAGAACACCAAACTAGTAGTGGAGTGTGAGGAATGTGGAAAGTGGCGAGTACTTTATTCAAAACATGTATTGAAGAAACAACAGGTGCAGAAGATTTAACAGGAGTTAGAATGACTAGACTACTCTTGTGGTAGCGTATTTACCAACATCGATGCAGACAACGATGCCCTTGCACAGGTTGTTGTTAGGAAAAACCTAACTTGCGGCGAACCAGTCGAGATTCCATATTATGGTTTCAGTCATGACCTAATTTGTTTCCACTGTGGTACAGTGGACGGGCTTTCTGATGTTCTTCCTGATTTCTACCCGATCTGCTGCGAGTGTCTCAACCAAAATAAAAGCAAGGTCCCTACTAGAGGAAAGCGTGTGTTGAAACCAAAGTAACTGACCTTTGGACCACTAGAAAACGTTATTTTGTTGATTTTTCAATTATGTATTGTATATTGCCGATAAAAATGTTGTATTTTGATCATAAAACCTTACAAATGTTGTTTAGAAATCTTAAAAATGCTTGCTTTACAAACTAGTTTCCAGTCCACTTTTTGGTCGACTGTGTAAAAATTAAAAATAAAAACCGCCTGCAAGCACCGATTTTTTTCCCAGCCGCTTATGATAAACCGGGATATTTTTTAAATGCCCTAACATACATTTAACATACATTTAAATTAAGAAAAACAAAATGAAGAGATAAAACAGTTTGCAAACTACAAAGCAGTGTGAGTTGCAAATAGATCAACTCCAAAATCTTTTGCGTTTTTGATAAATTCCTGCATATCTCGCGGCCAACATTGTACAGAGGGGGTTGTCCTAATTATCATTGAATCTAAGCATATCGTTGAATTTGCTCAAATCGATTGGATCAAACATTCATCATCATACAGCTAAAATGTTTTCTGAGCAGACATAACTAAAATGCAATCGATGATAATAAAGTCACGCATAATGTTTTTGTTATTCTAAGGCAACAAAATCAGTAACCAAAACGAAATGTTTTAAACAAAAGATTTTCATAAAATTTTTTAATGATTATAAAACATGTTTCTAATTTTTTTCTCTAATCTTTATTTTTTTGTAATAATAAATGAATGTAATTGTATCGATTTAAAAAAAACAACAACAACAATGTTTTTATTCTTATTTTATGCCACTTTTCAAATGACCTAATTAAAAATGTAATTAAGTTAAAAATTACTTTTAATTAGGATGGTCAAAGGGAGGTTGGAACGCGAGTGTTTTCAGCACAAATTGATTTCCGTAGACTACACTATTGTGTCAAGTTAGAAAAATGTTTTAAGTCCAGAAAATGATGAACTAATATATTTCTTATACTATAAAAAGAAAATTTTTCCACGAAAGCACTTAGTTATCAATGCTTATTTTTACAAGCTATCACGGATTGTCTATATTGGTTATCACTCACGTTTCCTTCATTGAAAACACATTGAATATTTTTGAGAGGACAGTTAGCGTCTTGCACGTCAAACGACTCCCCAGTGTAGGCATTCCACAGTCTGTTGCCATCATCAACGGTCAGTACGTAGGCAGTTGAACCTTCTGGGATTCCTGTGCCCAGAACAACATAAGCGGACTTATTGCGATACTTGAAATAGTTACACAGGAGAATGGCGTGTTCCTCCTCATCACCTGCCAACATCTGCAGAAATTGCTGTGTAGCCACAAATGAAAATAAATTCATAAATGGGCAAACGAGCTTAATTCTTATTACAGTTAAACCTCGATCATCCGGACCTCAATTATCCAGACTATCTGAGTATCCAGACTATTCGATTATCCCGATTTTTCTCTCTTGTCCCGTTTTTTCGTGAATATTAATTATTGTCTTCGAAGTTGCAAATAGAAGATTAAATCCTTTCAAAAAACTGTCGAAACAGCGTATTATCATTATTCGGAAGTGCGACGAGATGTTTTTGAAGCAAACAAACATGCCTGGCGATTTTAGAGTTCTATGAATATCTGAACAAGAAGTGATTATTTGTAAATACATAAAGACTGTGTAAATTTCGTGATTAAAATGTTTTTTTGGTGTTCACATGTTTATATATCTTTTATTTACATTTGTATCTCATTAATAATCATTTTTCGACTATCCGGACTATTTACCGAGGTTCCGTGACTCCTGGTAATGGAGGTTTGACTGTACAAAGCTATTTGCATCACGTGATCTAAGGACTACCGCTCGAACATGCGCGTGGAAAAAGTAGCATTACCTTAACCACCACAAGTCTGCAACGTAATATAACAGATTAAAAGCGGGAATGAGAATTTTGATATTACAACAAAATGAGGATTTTATAAAGCAAGTACACGCGAAAAAAATGAGTTCACTTTAGAAAGAAAGTGCTTCTCAAGTTGAATGCTCAGAAAAAATTCTGAGTCACTGACTAGAACTGAACCTGCAACCTTCTGATTACCGATCAGATGCTCTGCCCTCTTGACCTAGCTACAAAGACTCACATGGAGAGCCGGGTCACAGGTTAAGTTCTTGTCTATTCTCACTAGAAATACGTCTCGCATCCGCTAATTCGTCATGTCCACTAGTAGAGTTAAATATTTAGACTCAACGAATCAGCATTCTCATATATCTAGCCACACAATAGGAAATGGGTCTCTTAGGTTGAAAGATAGAGGTAGAGTAACTTAAATTATTATTTCTGCTCACATGACAGTGATAACCACTCTTCACCTAATTTTCTTAAGAGAGGTTAAGAATTAGTAATTCCGGAACCTACATTGCTTTTTCACAGTGAAATAAAAAAAAAGTTATCTCAGGAATTTCAACATAAAATAATTAAGCCATAATTATGGGCCTTCGCTAAGATGTTTGAAAGCGATTAGCAATTTCCCTAGATTAAATTCTAATGGAGATTGCCAAATGATCTTCCTTAGTGTGCGTTAGTCGACCCAGGTCCCGCCTTGATTACATGTTAATCCAAATTCTCGAAAAACGTAAAATTCAAAATTGTTTTAAAAATCAGGAATTTAACCAATCCGAAAAATTTGTTCTGCATGTTTTTAAAGTTATGTAGAATTTGGAAAACTAATATCAAAAAAGGGTTCATTTGCACTTTAAAGTCCCTATATCGCTTTTTTTTTAATCTTAAAATGAAAACTATGGTCGTTTATGAACTCAGAATTCGAACAACGGAAGACAAATTCCGAACCAAAGTATGCTTTTTATTCAAATGAAGAAAAAAAGGGACTCGTACCTGTGACGTCAGCAAGCATCTTTCGTTCTCATTAGTGTTTCACAAGGAAAAACACAACAATTAAAATACTTTTTTCGTTTAACGGTTTAAAGCACAACGAGAAACAATACACCACTCACGTCCACCCCCTGGATCCGGCCCTGGGTAGTGTATGTACATTTGCTTGTATTTTCTATTTGCATATATCATTATGTTTTGGCTTTGCGAAACATAAAGTTTGATAGAAACCCATTTTGTTTAAAAAAGATATTGCTTAAGATATGAAAACTGCAATATATTTCTCGGGGAAAACTTGCAATTGGAAATATTGCATTAACAAAAGTTAAGAAATAAATATTTACTGTGTGAAGTATAGAGGTTTTTCAATTTGTCCGCTGGAGTCGGATATGTTCTGAACACTCTTAAATTTTTGGTGTTCAGTATTTTTTGACCTGCATAAACTTAATAATTGTGTCAGTTAAAACTTTTGTACTTGTAAACAGGTTTTACAATATCTTTACCCAAATTATGTTTTATTAAACAAGCTTAAGTTTGTACGTGAAAGAATTGTACCTGCAACAACCTGTTGTTTTAAAAACTAATGGCCGGCTCTTTCCGCGCGTTGAAGCGTACTTTACTTGCTTATCAGTGCCGGCTCCCATGCATCGGAAAATATAAATTGTGTCATATGTGATTGGCAAAATTAATTCAAGAGGGCAAATTAAGCTATACCCGAACCAAGTCTAGTTCAAAGTTTTTGCGTTTTTTAGAAATTAATTAGCTTGCTCAGTTGAAAGTGTTGTGATTTTTTTGCATACTTCAGCTGGTGTCCGCAACGCTTGTGCGAAAATTAAGCATGGTGAGCAGTAGCGCGGCTTTCTACAACTGCAAGGCTATATGAAGCAACGCTTTCCACACTTCATCAACATGCGATCTTAAATGAGGTTTATGATCCTTATATTGAATTCCTGAGTCGGTTGGTCAAAGAAAATGTTGAGGAATGGGAAATTCGTTTGACTGCTTGGAGTGTTTCGAGACACCAAATGTTTACATCTCCATCAAAACCGGAGACACAAAAGGAGCAGGATTGCATAATGCTGCGTTTATCACGTTTATTGACGACAGAGGGAAGCGTTCGAGTGAATTTTTCCTTCATGGATGTTGCATGACCGTCTTCAAAAAGGGCCACACGGACAGCTTCAAGTTTCGCTGCACTTTCAACTTTGAGCGAATTTGTAAAGTTGAGCTTGTAAGAAGGGATAAAGACGAGAAAGCGCTGGTAGAGTGGTTTGTGGAAAAAATAGAAGTTCGATACTATTTGAATGATGGGAAGGTAGAAGATCTTATTTTTCCATGTCACCGGTGGATTCACAACAAGCGTGCGATAACGCTTCGAAAGTACGACAGCACGCTATCCCAGTTCGATGACGAAACAAAACAACGCGAAAATGAGTTGTTTTGGAAACGAACGATGTATCGCTACCATCGCAGACATCCAGCAATTCCTCCACAGGTGAGGCAAAAGTTCAATTTGCTATTTGTAAAAAAGATCTTCAAAAGTTTTATTTTTTTAAAACTTTAAATTAATTTTTTATACATTGAATTTGTTAGCCTGATTACAGAAACTTATTAACAGGTGACGAACATTCTTTTTATGCAAAAAATGGACATATTTGTCTTTAATGTTCTTTCAAAATATTTTAGGGTTTCAGCCTAATTTTATATAATAAAATGTTTTCGTATAAAATCGCAATTATTGATTGAAGTATTGATTGCTAGTTTATTTGTATATTTTCTATTTACATAAATCAGTCTACAGTCTAAACATGCTTTATTACGAAGCCGCTATTAATATTGGTGAAACAAAAAATTGGAGTACATCAGCCTGCTGTACATTTACCCTTTGTCTAAAGATATTTAACACTTATTGACGAGACCGCCGTCGAGAGACCACAAAACATACTGCTTTCCCGAGGTTAAGGTCAATAAGCGTTTTTTATACACCAACTACAAAAAAAAAAAAAAAAAAGTAACTTAAGAAAGAAATTTTTAAAATTTGAATTACAATTAACTTCCGGTTTTGTTATTTACCAGTCCATAACATATTGTTGCCCTCTGAGTGCTTGGTTGCCGGGAAATAGCGACACTTGTTCACTTGCACGTGATGTCCTCTCGTCCAATAAGGGTACAAGAAAAATGGGCTTTGACAGTTGGTATATAACAGATGAGCTTTATTATTTGATATTCGTGTACATAATAAATCTTTTAAAGTGCCAACACAACGGGCGATATAACATTTGCGGAAGAACTGAGTATACTATGTATGAAAATAACTTAAGAGGTACTACCCTAGGAATAAGACCCGTATGGAGAATTCACCCTCTCACCCTTCATCCTTTCTTTCCTATACTTATTTTCTAACGCAATTTGGTTTCCTAGATAAGCTATTGTCCAAAGGAAGAAGTGTTCAGCCATAATCATAAGGTGAGTGCTCATATTATTTGAATTTATCAGTTTGTTTGCGCGACGAACAATTAACAGCTATCCCCCAAAGTGGAGGTGAATAGTGGTGGATATATACCGAGACACGAAGCGTCGATGCTAAAGTAAAATCATTCCAAGGTTGGACTATGAGTGAACCTTTATTGATGTCAATGCTTCCAAGCTGCATTGCTAGCATTTTAACTCAGCGCTGTTGTAAAACTGATAAGACTTGTCAAGCTAACAAAGAAATGAAGCATTTGCGCCTAGCTATAAATGGAATTTTTGACAAAGGCTACGGAGCCGGGGTGAAGAAGGGAGCGTGGATGGGGGAGGGGGGAGGCAATTGAATGGATTTGTGAGGTGGTTCATATCCTACTCTATCTACCGAAGGGATTGTTCTTCAGAACGCTTTGTATATATCCAACTGGTTATTTCTCTATACTACTACTCGAAAGTTTTTTTTTAAAAAAAAACTTACGATCGAAAGAGACACCGATTTATTGACTGTCAGTAATATTATCATTATTGTTATCTTTTTTTATTGTTATCATTATCATTATCATTATCTTTGCTTCTTCTTGGTCTTTCTGTTTTGTTTACCGTAGTGTCGGATCCGAACCAGGTTCTTGGGCTCTAATGGGTAACTAGTTGATGTTCATTTGATCGACAATACTTTTCTTAGGATGTGGGCTGATCCTAGGAGGGCAGTGTTCTGTATTCTGTTGTATTATTATTAGTAGTAGTAATAGTAGTATTGATGTTCCCTATAAAATCTTGTTCGTGTGCTTCTCGATGCCTTTTTAATCCCTCCTAGTGCTCCGATAACGGATGGCACAGTGTCCGTTTTCATTCCCTATTTTGAGATTTCAACTTCCATATGAAAGTTTGGAAAGTTGTTGGTCATTTTTAATTAATAATATGTATTTCGATCTGAAGGGATTGCCATATCTATCAGCATATATGTTCGTTCTTGCTTGCCTTTGGTTATGATGTCAGGCTTATTAGCTTTTATGGTTGGTGTGGACTTTCATATCCCAAAGAATTGTAACTTTTTCACTTTCTGTTACTGTTTCTGGTTGATGTTCGTACCATTTATTACTTGTGTTGATGTTGTAATGCTTAAATATTTTCCACTGTTTGTAAGACGGGGTATTGATATGCCTTTTGATGTACTCCGTCTTTGCTAGTTCTAGGCATCCAGATAGTAAATGGTTAATACTTTCGTCATACTGGTTACACAATCAGCACAGTGGATTGGTTCCGTCTTTGATGATTCCATGGTTGTAAAACGCTAAACTTGGTCTTGAGCTGCTATCACTAGGTTTTCAGTTTCAGCTTTCAATCCTGTTCCTTTCAGCCATTTATTTGTTTGTTTTTTCATAGTCCACATTCTCTTCCTTGATTCTGTCTGTGTATTGTCCATGAAGAGCTTCGATTTCCCTAGCTTGTCTTTTTGATATGTTCTTGCGCTTGGCTCTTGGCATGCTGTTTCACTCTTTTACCTTTCAAGTTTAATCACTGCCTTATTGTTGAGTTCCATTCTGCAACCTCCTTAACATTTAATTCCTTCTTAATTGAATTTGTCAGCATGTTTCTTTACCAAGTCTCGCTTTTCACTTTCTTCTTATTCATTATTATCATCGCTGTTATTATTATTAATATAATTAATTTTTTTGTATAGTGGGACGTCGCTCTCAGAAGACTGGCGCTAATTAACAAGTACAAACTTCCCGAGTACGGCGCGGAGACTTGGAAGAGTATTCACGAGTTTGACGATGTATTTGTTAGGAAGCTGGGAGTTCCGACGGTATGACTTAGCCGAACTAGTTTAAGAAATTGCAGGTGCTCGCACGTTAGGAGAGTTGTTTTTCTCAGTCTGCATGACTCCAAGGAGAATATCTATTTACAATTGTCTTCCTCCAAATTACTCTCGAATGCGACTGGTTATAAGTAATTAAATTTCATCTAGAAAATGAAGCTGTCCATAGAAAGCTTTTAGAACTGAAATGTTATGATAAGGTTGAGTTAGCTGTTGAGATTCATGAACACAAAATGCGCTGAAGGGTTGGGGTGCAGGATAATTGTCCATCGGAGGAACACATCCGGGAAATCCAAGGTCATGATCGGGTCCACAGAAAAGTGATTGTTTCTTCCCTTTGAAACCATTGCATGGCAAAAATTGTTTGATGTACAAAGTTTAATGTAACTGCATTTTTCATTTAATTGTCTTATTTTCTCTTTTCTATGTATCTTTTTATATTGTGTAGTATTTATTAGCAATCAGCATTGCCCGGCATAGTGTTGCTTTGTGAGAGGCCTCCAGTGCAGTACTTAAACGGTTTTTTCAACTTACACAACGGGTCACAATTTGTTAATCTAAATTACACAAATTTAAAATTAAACACATTCTAATTTTCAAATTTGTTTAACTATGTTTGATATGACCCTTTCAATTAATAATAAATTGTTTTAATCTTAGATAAAAAATAGAGGATTTATCCAGAAGGGGAAAGAACACGACTTGACTCGTCCCCTCCTCTTGGTACGGCCCAGAAGGCCTGAACTATTTTCAATTGTCTGGTAATATGTCAATAGACAGTGCACATAGAGAATAAAGAAAAACTAAAAAATTCACTGAAATTTTCTTCGCTCATCCTTTCCGGCGGCAGTATAGCTTATGACCTGAATATGGTGGCTTGAAATATTCTCTGAAATTAAAACAATTGTGATTGATTATATATCTTGACACGTGTTTACTGTCACAATTGCATTAGAAATTTTTTCGAGTTCTCTAGTTCTGCAAAATTCATTTATTTCAGAAAGCTATGATATATGAACAGTCTGCATTTCTAGAATCGGGTTTTTCAGAGGAAAAAATTATATGTTATCAAAAATAGTCCTTAATTTCATAATTTAAAAGCTAATCACAAATTCACAACGACTATTAGACATCATTAATGTATACTGGAGAACATCTATTATTTAACTTGACACTAGTTAATAAGCACTTATCGAGTCCGCTTGCATGAGCTTCTAATCAGTGCTACTCCATTGGTCGTCAAGGTTTGACGGTAGTTATTAATGATAAGCTATACTTTTATTCACAGGGCTATCAGTTGTGGTTGGATGACTGGCACTTCGCTCGTCAGCGAGTTGTTGGTTGCTGTCCTTCTCTCATTCGATTGTGCCGCGATATTCCAAAAACGTAAGGCAGTGCTATTTAGTTGAAAAATAATCGATTTCGAGTAGTGCATGCAGCTTTACAACTGTTTTAATAGTTTTCACTTTATTCTTTAAAAGTGCTTGTGCGATTTTAAACGTTTCATAAGTGCAATCTCAAACTGCGCGCAATGTATCATTTAACAATGAAATGACAATATATTATATATGATGATATATGAAATATAATGACATGATATGCTTTGGAATGTTATGATATGATATATGATATGATATGATATGATATGATGTGATGTGATATGATATGATATGATATGCTATGGCATGGCACGTTACAGTATGGTATGGTATAGTATGTTATGTTATGTTATGCTATGCTATGTTATGTTATGGCATGGTATGGTATGACATGGCACGGTACGGTACGGTACAGTATGGTACGGTATGGTATGGTATCATATGATATGATATAATGTCGTAACACCTACTACTCTCGCATATGTATCTGTTTTATTTTTGGCCGTTAACCAACTCCTCACTTGCCATTCGAACTGCGATATTGATCTTGAAAATACATTTGATTTCAGTTTCTTGGTGACTGCGGATATGCTTCAGCCATTACTGGAAGGATTTACACTTGAAAAAGCCCTTAAAAGTTCACGATTGTTCATTGTTGACTTGGCGATACTGGATAAACTTCAACTGCAAGACAAGAAAACAAAGGTGAAACTGAATCTACTTTTAGTATATTTCCTCGATTCCTTTTCTTGTAATTGTTGTCATCTTTGCAAACTACTATTTTTTGCTGTTAAGATATTTAGAGTTTATGCCGAGGGTTGGTACCGAGGAGAAACGGGCGAATATAGTTACAGCATAGCGCGCTCGCGCTTTGTCCCGAGCTCTAACTGCAGAAAACTCGTCTGTCTGAGTCCATTCCAAGCTGCTCCATCATATTAGGTAATGCATGTATCCCATGGAAAACTGCAAGCTTTTTTAATCAAGCTAAATGAGTTACCAAACAAAGCATGCTTGTCTGTTCGCTGTTTATTCCACGCTCCAGGTCTGTCTGCCGAAGTTAACAATTGCTTATCTTTTTATATTGGTTTCATGTTTGAAATACATTTGGTTAGTTGAACGTGGCGGCCTTTGTTTCAGCGAAGTTCGAAAGATATACTTACTTAATGCTGTGATGTAAAATTTTTAAATATTTTTCTGGAATTTAGGTTACACTGATGTGTCACGTGATAGTGAACTGCCACGTGACAGACCACTGATATGTCACATGATAGTGAACTGCCACGTGACAGACCACTGATGTGTCACGTGATAGTTAACTGCCACGTGACAGACCACTGATGAAGACCGATGGTTTCAGTTGAAACGTCTTTAAATAATTAAGACCAAAATTCCAGAAAAAGATTTAAAAAATCCTCACTTGAATTGAATCTAGATGAATAACAGCATTTACTCCTGTAATTTGTGACAAACCAAACTTCTTGTAATGGCTCCTGGTTAGGTATATTTGGGATCAGAACTGCGTCACTACTGCTGATGTAAACAGAATTTATAAAACTACCCAGACCAAATGTCATTGATTTGTACTATATTCATCTTTAAAACGTCCGAATTTATTATTGCTACTCATCTCGTCTCTATCATGATGTTTTTAGGTTTGTAGCCCCATCGCCTTGTTTTTCCTTACAGCGTCCAAACGACTCAAACCTGTCGCTATACAACTTTTTCAAAATACAGCATCTGATCATCCGGTAAGTTAAAAGTAGATATTTAATCGTTGAAGGATTATGAATTCAAGAACACTATTAGTCAACACAATTTACTTAAACACGCTGTAAAATTTTGCTCAGAATCAGTTTTCCTTGCAGTTCAATGGATATAGACCTTCCGCCTGATGTTCGGAGGCTCGTAGGTTCAGATACCGTGATAGATCCATAACTTTTTAGAGTAATTTTGGCTATGAAAAAGAAGGAAAAATTTAGTATTTAGTAGCTCTCCCCTTGTTTCTTCTCTATTCTTTTGTTTTCTTTTCTTTCTTCTTCTTCTTCTTTATCTTCTTCTTCTTCTTCTTCTTCTTCTTCTTCTTCTTCTTCTTCTTCTTCTTCTTCTTCTTCTGCTTCTTCTTCTTCTTCTTCTTC
>JAOBAY020073715.1:0-11487 GCA_025331085.2 Zoanthus sociatus | reverse complement strand
ACCTACCCCGGAAGGATGGAAAGCTGAGTTGGCTTAGGCGGAAAAGAAGGTCACACAAGTATTCGAATCTCGGCAAACTGCCGGGATCGAACTGGGGACCTTGTAATTGGAAAGCAGAGTTCTTACCAACTGCGCCAACCATGCAGTTGGACAAGAAAAAAATAAATAAAATATCAGTGAGTAAAGAGTCACTGCAACCGCACAATGCTAAAGCAGAGTTGTCTGCTCCTGGCCGCAAAACTAGTAATACCTCTCAAGGTCAGGTAGACTACGAGAGAGAGGCCCAAGAGGCGAATGGACTACCAGCTGATATGCCATAAAGTTGAATGGAATATGAATCATTATCTTACAAGCCCAAGTAGACTATGATCAAGTAACCCATGAGGCGAATAGACTACGCGAGTCGAGAGCCCATAAAGTTGAATGGACTATGCGTCAATATCTTAGGCCAAATAGATTGTGCGCCAGTAGCTTACGAGGCAAATGAACCGGCCCACAATCACGTTTGCCCATAATCACCTCCGCAATCCTGTTCCCAGGGCTTTTACTTAAGGAAAAGCCCCGGGAACAAGTTTGGTTTGCCCACAATGGTAATGGGCCATTTAACAATTAGACCTGGAGGACCAATGGACTACGAGTCAATAGCCCATGAGGCTGTAGGCCTACTAATTGGTCAAAAAAGGATGTACACATTAAATTATCGATGAAACACTCTGATATTATAGCAAAACGGGGCTCATTACTATTTTGATTCGCCATCTTTTCTCTACTAGTAGACTATCATAAATAGAGCCCTTGTAGAGTAGTAAATCACAATGCAGGATGCTTGTTAGACCGTTAGTGGGTTTATACTAAGAGTCAATAGTCCATAAGGTCGAATGGGCTATTTAGTAAATAAACCCCTTTCGGCGGCTGGTATATCGGAGGACATAATGTCTATTTATTACATAGATATGAAGTGTTTTACTGTAGAATATGCCACTCGTAGATTTTATATGAAACTACATCCGGGATACGAGTGACATATTTTCCATATCCTCACTAGTGAAGATATTGCCGACGTCATTCCTTTGTTTTTCCATTGTTTTTCATCTATTTTTTTTTTATTTTCGAAACACTCATATCTATGTAATAAAAAGAAAATTACACGTTGGCTTGAACATGAAGTTTATCTTCTCGTGGTAAAAAGATTTCACTCGTTCGCTGCGCAGTCGTGCATGAAATATTTTTTTCACTCAAGGATTAACTTCATATATGTTCGCGCCACCGTGTAATATCCTCTATGGCTAGTAAATTGTCCGAAAAATATATAAACAGTTTACAAACCCTCTGGAAGATTGCAGTCAAAAGCTATTATTGGAATAGTGTTCGGATTGCTTGCCATAGCTGTTATTGCCGGGTTTTGGTGTTACTACTATTTATCTCAAAAACAGCAGGTGAAACTTATTACTTGAAATTTGAGGACAATCTATCGGCCAAGGACATCATACCCTCCAACATACCATCAAGGTAGGAAAGGGGTTTATTTATTTTTTAATCCGCAGATCATATCTGCTACAAACTAAAATAGTGTGAACTTAGCCAAATTATAAATAAAAGTTAACATCCTAACTCTTTTATAATTATTCAGCAGCCCCTCGGAAAGTAAGTTCAAGAATTAAATCAAAAAAGAATCAAAAAACAGCTCAACCAGTACCTGAAGTGTTTTAATACCTCGACAAGACAGCAAGGTTGCTGTCAAATTGATACTTTAAATTAAATTCTTTTTTCCCCTAACATGAGATTTTTTAGAGCATATTTTCTTATTATTTTATTTTTTTCTGGAATTGCTTTTTGAATAAGCACATTTAATTCTTCTTCCGAAACGTTTTCTGAAAAGCTGGAATGGCCGCCATATTTAATTACTTGTTTTTATCCTGGATATTCGAATATTTGTGCGACCTTCTTCTCCGCCTAAGCCAACTCTGCTTTCCATCCCTTTGGGGTGGGTAAATGAATGCCGGCGTTTGCTAGGAGCTAACCTGCGATGCATTAGTGTCCCGTTTAGGGGGAGTCAAAGGTTCTCATCCGCTTAACACTATAGAAACCGGAGATAAGCGCTGGCTCCATGATCCACTATCTCGTAAAGGATTTAGCTCTTCATCCCGCAGATGATATCTGTCACCTGATAGGAAGTAAGTATACGGTAACCAATCAAATTGCAGTATTTCCGATAGATAGTGAGTAGATTTCTACTGAACTCGATTAGAATACAAAGTTCTCGATAGATCAATAGGTTTATAGAGCGTCATAAAACCAACAGAATTTTGATTTTATTTTAATTACTTTTCTTAGTTACTCCTCGTTTGCCAGTTTACAAACCCTCTGGAAGATTGCCGTCAACAGCTATTATTGGAATAGTGATCGGATTGCTTGTCATAGCTGTAATTGGTTTTAGTGTTACTACTATTTATCTCAAAAAAAGCAGGTAAACTTATTACATCAATATCTATGCATCGATATGTATAACATTAGTTTGATAAACATGAATAGCCAGAATGAACAAGTGTTGAGATCGTAGGTCCGTATGTATGCGAGGAACATTAAGAGGTATAGATGAATTGATAGAGAGAGATCACCCCATGTATAAGGTAATTCGTGCCTTGGATTCCGGATTCCATGACGAGGACTTCGCATCTGAAGTACTGGATTCGAGACTCTACCTCAGTGAATTCTGGGCTCCATGATTTGAACTCCAGATCTCAGGTACTGGATTCAAGATTCCACCTCAATGGAATCTGAATTCCAAATAGTGTTGTGGATTCGCCACGATATTATATCGGGCTCCCTGTGTAATTTAGTATTATGGGTTGTCAAGAACACCAGGGGAAAACATGGCGAAGATCTAATAAAGAATATTGAACCAGGATAAAAGACTCAGGTTTTCTTCCCCTTTTTCTTCGCCACATGGTGCCGACTACCATGTCACTGTCTCATCTAAAAGGAATGCGAACACGCTACTCAAACTTACTAGCAAGAGAACTTGAAAAAACAAAACCAAGACTAGCTGAACCTTAAGAAAAAGATCCAACAATGCAAAGTAAGATAACGAATCCACTTAGAAATTTTAAAGATTACTTACCAAAACTCGAATAAATATGTGAAAAACTTGCCATCGCAGTCAAAGCAGCGAAGCTTGACAAAGAAGAAACGAATGTACAACTTGAAGAGGAGGAAAAAACCTCAAAGTTCATGGAGATAATTCTTGAAGCGATTAGCGAACGTACTGAATTAGAAACTACTTTAAAAGAGCAAAAGAAAACTCCCAAAAATTGAAATATCGTAATTTAATGGTGAAATTAAATTCCAACCGTTCTGGAATCCTTTGCAACATGCATTGACAAGTCTGACATTTCTAAAATAGAGAAATTTACTTACTTGAAGAGTAAACTCACTGAAAAGACCAGTGAAGCCATTAGTGGACTCAGTATTACCAGTAACAACTATGATGAAGCTGTAAAAATCCTAAAGGAAAGATTTGATGTACAAACAATAGAAAACAGACACAACATTGATTGAAATCCCTACTGTAAGGAATGACATCACAAGCTTAAGATCATATCTTGACACTGTTAAAACACACCTAAGAAGCCTAACAGTGCTGAAACAAGATACAAATCAAGATATTTTTATCTCAATGATTACTTCAAATTGCTAAAGGAAGTGCTATTACAGCTTGAGATCCAGAAAGGAAAAACCAATAAGTGTAAAGTGAGGAATTTACTTGAAGCATTGGAGAATTATGTTACTACAAGAGAATCAAGCAAAAGAGCATTCACTGCCGCAAGCACTACTACAATGCCATTAAAGGAACAAAATACTTCAAAATAGTTCAAACAGCACGGGGAGCTTCAAAGTAAACACAAAACAACTTCAAACCTCAACTCACAATGTAGTAGTGCATCAGCATGTAGTAACCATATAAAGTCAACTACTGGAGTATTATCAGCTAAAGAAATCCAAACCAAAACGTCAAGAAAGGTAACTTGTGCATTTTGTAACAACAGTCATTGGTCAGATGAGTGCACAACCTACACTACTGTAGAAGAGAGAAAGGCAAAAATCAAAGGATGGTGTTACATTTGCGTCAGTTAAAAATACATGGTCAAGGAATGCCCTGTAACAAAACCATGCTCAATCACTGCTCAAAGAAGTATAAACACCATCGTAGTCTTTGTCTTCAGAAAGTTCACTCAGTTGTAATGAAGCATCAGCAGTAGCAACAGAGCTTGAGAACTTTCCTGACAACATACCTCGCAGTAAACCAGCTAACCTATCAAAAGAAGACACAATGATAATGCAATCGGCAACTACACCTGATGATTCACGTACTATGAAACCCATCATCAATGAATATTTGGAACTTATAAACAATAGGAATCACTTGAAAGATCCATTAACGGAATCAGAAGATGATGTTGCACTTCATAACTTCAATGCAACCATCAAGTATGAAGACAACAGATACTAAACAATTGGCCATGGAAAGAGAATGCAGGAGACTTACCTAACAACTATTGCCTGGCTGTCGGAAGATTGAAATCACTTGTCCAAACATGGAATAGCACACCACAGTTACTTGAACAGTATGATTCCATCATAAAAGATCAACTAAAGAAAGGAGTGATTGAGAAGGTAACTACTGAAGAAATTAACACTAACACAAGGAATCATTACATTCCACATCACCCATTTATCACTCCTACAAGTACAACTACAAAGGTTCGGATTCTATATGATCCATCTGCGAAAACTGATGACAAGAACTGTAGCCTAAATGACTGTCTCTATCGAGGACCAGTTATGCTAGAGAACTTAAGTGAACTGTTACTAAGATTTCGTTGCAATGCAGTAGCTATGATATCAGATATTGAGAAAACCTTTTTACAAGTAGTACTACAAGACACTGAAAGAGATGCAACAAGATTTGTGTGGTTAGCTGATCTAAACAAACCAGATCAGATATCAGAAAACATTCAAACGTATCGTTTCACTAGCTTAGCTTTTGATATCATTTCAAGCCCTTTCTTGTTAACCAATACAATTGCATTCCATTTAAACAAGGAAGGGACTGCAACGGCCTCATCATTCGTGAGAACATTTAGGTAGACAGTATGATTTATTATACTGATACCATTGAACATGCTGTCAAACTTTACAAAAAAACCAAAGTAATATTTGAAAGAGCTTCAATGAATTTACGAGAATGGACATCTAACTTAGAAGAGCTACTGAATAAAATTCAAGAGAAAGACAAGCTAGATAACAAAGCAACAGTGAAAGTACTTGGAATGCACTGACAAAGTAAAGAAGATACTTTAATAACAGCCAAACTGACATCATGTCCTACAACAACCAAGAGAGGAGTACTTCAAGCAGCTTCATCAGTGTTCGATCCAACTGGACTGTTCACACCCGATACTTTACCTGCTAAGCTTATTATTCAACATCTATGGAATAAAGAGCAAAGGTGGAATGAAGTGCTAACAAATGAAGATCAAAAACAGTGTACTGAGATACATAAAGAACTGCAACTGATTGAGGAAATACAGGCACCAAGATTTATTGACACTAGTAACTCTGCTACACATACACTGCTCTCCTTTACTGATGCCTCCAAGAAAACTTATGCAGCTGTAGTTTACTTACTTGTTACAACCAATATGCATTCAACTGTACACCTGGTGTTTTCAAAGTCAAGACTTGACCCAACTAAACAGTTAACCATTCCTAGACTAGAATTATTGGGTGTTCTTATCGGAGTTAGATGTCTCAAGCTTTTAGAAACTCAATTGAAACTGAACATTGCATAGAAGATTTTACGGACAGAATCACAATAAGCCACTTTCTGTCTTTGTCGAAAACCGATTAAAGGAAATCAAGTCACATGACCTCACCTTCAGGTACATATCTACGTAGAGAATCCAACAGACCTACCAACCAAAGGTACCACTGCAGCTGAACTGGAAAACTGCTCACTTTGGTGGAAAGGTCCACAATGGCTGACCAACCCACAATGCACTTCGCCCACATGGTCAGTCGATGAAGTCACTTCCTATGTATTCAACTAACAATCCAAGGAAACTAAAGTCATGTACCAAGTAAGTCTGATATCTGAGAATGAAGCAACAGTCACCGACATACCCCTTGGAATTAAAGAAGAAAAATATTAGTTTATGTCAAGACTGCTACGAGTGACTGCACTAGCACTGACATTTATCAACAGACTTTAACACAAAGTTAAACAAACTTGTTCAATTACAGCACTAGAACTACAGAAGGCAAGATCCCTATGGAAACAAAGAATTCAAAAAAGAACATTTCATAAAGTTATAGAAGACCTCAAAGCAAACAAGAGAAACAACTTTTAAGTAATTAAAATTAAAATTATTGAGTAATTAAAATTACTCAACTTGGTCTACAGATTGTTTCAGAAGGTCTACTGAGATGTACTAAAGGCTTAGTAACAGTGACATTAGTATAACTGCAAAGAATCCAATAATACTGCCAAAGAAGGATTACTTTACTGAACTAGTCATCAAAGAAGCACACAAAAAAGTGTCCCACTCTGGAATCTCACACACACTAGCACAACTACGACAGCGATACTGGGTTCCGCAAGGACGCGATGCTGTAAAGAGAGTTTAACGTGACAGTACAATTTGTCGACATTGGGAGGGTGAAGCATATAAGATGCCAATTTGCCCCCACTTCCATGATCAACTTGTTACTACTGTAGCTGAGGTTTCTGCTATACTGAATACTTGCCAACTTGTATATATTTCTGATGACATCAGTTCAAGTACTGTGATCACACCAACTTGTTTCTTGAAATTGAAAAACGATGTGAAGACAGGCATACCTGATACCTTACCATCATATGACCCAAAGGATCCTGACTTTGTACTTAACCAGAATTCAGATGAAGCATTACTACAGATATGGGCACATTGCCAAGAACACTTGAACTATTTCTGGAGAATTTGGACTGATGATTATCTTCTTAGTCTTACCAAAAAAACATAGAAGAGTTCATCCACAGATTTAAGTTAATGATGTTGTTCTAATTCATGACAGTTTACCACGAGGAAGCTGGAGACTTGGTATGGTGAATGGACTGATCACTAGTAAAGATGGACAGATATAGATCTGCCAAAGTAACTCTACCTTCAAAGAATATCCTAACAAGGCTTATCAACCTACTGCACCCAATGGAATGTTCATCAGAGAAGTCCAGTTATGTTGAAAATAAACCTCAAGACAAATCAATTGATGCTTCCCCAATCCAGACGGGCAGTTGTCCAAGCAGACAAGTTGCTGAGAAAGCAAAGGCGTAGCTGAAGGAAGTTACCCCAAAGCTACTTCGATTAACTTGAACTATTGAACTATATTATCAACTAGACTTTTATTCTTGATATACTGTTGTATTGTAGCTTACCATTTTGTTGTTGTTGGGAGTGTCGTGGATTCGCCATGCACAATAGTATATTGGGCTCCCTGTGTAATTTAGTATTATGGTTGTCTCGAATACATGAGAAAAAACATGGATATTGAACTTCCCCTTTTTCTTCGCCGCAAATGGTTTATTTTCCGGGATTCAGGATTCCTAGATCTAGTTTCCAAATATCAAGGAGAAGGATTCCAGATTCCACAAGTAAATAATTTTTAGATTCCGGATTCAACGAGCAAATGTTTCCTGGATTCCGCAATCTGGATTACTGTACATGAGGCAAGAGAGACACACAGAGGGGTAGGTGTGGAGGGGTGGATGGTAGATGGATGGGTGGATGGATGGATAAAAAGAGAGATACAACAGAAGAAACAAAGAGAAATACCAAGCAAGGTACAGAGAGAGAGAGAGGGATACATAGTAGTTATGCAATTTTTTCGAGTAGGATACCGTAGAATGTGCCAAGCGTCACTTGTATTTTCCATATACACGCAAGCCCTTAGGCAAGTGTATATACGAAGAAAATACAAGTAACTAGTAGAATTTCCACGGTATCCGATGAGAAAACAGTGCATAACTAATTTATCCCATACCTTAAAATTGCAGCAAAAAATTGGGGATTTCTTTATCAGTTTCTTGTCCACTTCCCATGTCTCTAAAACAATTTTTCATTTATGCGAGAAACTCTCACGATATTACGTTGACTAACAACTTTGGCGCCATTCTAAAAAGTACACACACAGTTTTGACGCCATTTCGATAGTCGCTCGCTAGTAATGATGGGGAAGCCGGGTGGAATACTACCCGTTGGATACCTTAGATTATGCAACATCTTTCCAGGCGTCAGATTGGGTGTACTTATTCAGGCATGGGATAAAAAGAGAGATACAATGGAAGATACAAAAAGACATATATAGGGTGTAAGAGAGGTGCATAGCAAAAGAGGTAAATAAGGTAGAATAGGTAGTGAGAGTGTTATTGAAAAAAACCCATCTTTAAAAAGAATCTAAATCCATTACTTTGAAATTACGTTGAAGGTCAAACAGGTTAGCAGTTCAGACTTCATACAGCAGCTGGGATATAAGTCGAGAGCGAATTGTTTTTGAAGATGTTCTTGGTGTTGGAGCTTTTGGAAAAGTTTACAAGGCGCAGTTACTTCAAACACCTGATTTGGGGAGGTTCGGAAAGTTTGGTAAAGGTCAAATGGCAAAAGATTCTATCCCGGTAGCTGTTAAGATGCTCCAAGGTAGGTAAAAAATCATATGCATCAACTTGAGTTTAATAGTTATCATGATAACGATGATGATTGTGGTCAAAATGATGATGATGATGATGGTGATGATGATGGTGATGATGACGGTGATATTGTGGTGATGATGATGATGATGATAAAGGTGCTGATAATGATGGTGATGATAATATTTATGATGATGATGGTAGTGATGATGGTAATGATTGTGGTGACGATGTTGATGATGGTGATGGTGATGGTTATGATGATTGTGATGATGATGATTGTGTTGATGATGATGATGATAATGAGGGTGATGATAATATTTATGATGATGATGATGCGGGTAATGATGATGGTAATGATGATGGTGATGATGAAAGTGATGACGATTGTGGTAATGATGATGATGATGGTGATGATGGTTAATGTTGTTAAGAAAATTTTGTACTTGTTTAAAATATTTGAGGCGATTCAGTTTGTGAGATTTGATTTGTACAATCGTTTTGATTTGCTTTTTCACTTTATTTGATCGAAATAAAAAAAATTCGCTTGCATTAGTTTGGTGTTTATTTGAAAATTATTTCATAAAAGCAATAAAACATTCTTTTCTCTGGGTTTACCGGCATAATAAACCACTTGGGATGTTTTGGCTCGGGATTTACAAACTTTGCAAGTGTTCTCCCAACATCTCGCGTGGTTTATTATGCCGGTAAACCCATAGAAAAGTATATTTTATTTGCTTAATTAAGTGCACACTCTTTTTTATTAAAAACAAACTTAATAAAAACATTAAGGCTGAAATCGCTCAAAAAATAAGCATAATATAAGAACAATTTCAGTTTTTTTAATAAAAGAATACAAATTAAAAAATAAAAAGGAATAAATAATATATAAAAGCAACATGCACAGCAACAAACACGCATCAGACGGCGACGACAGTGTAATGCTAATGATTTCTTTTTTCAAAATTCAGGGTCTTTACTGTACATTTTTTCAGATATATGCATCACTCAACTTCAATATCACTTTTTTCGTGTGTAAACAGTAACAGATGAGGTATCAAAAAAATGAACATTAAAAAGTCTTTGTCCATCACTTTAAGAACAAAACAAGAACATTTTGAGCCAGAAATGGCCGAAAAATAAGAACACTGAGCCTGAGCGAAATTTTAATTACTGGTTCTTAATAAAAAAAAAAAAGATATTGAGATATCTAAACTATGTTTTTAGGTTCTAAAGATGAGGAGAAAAATCAATTTTTACAGGAGATAGAGCTCATGAAGCAGGTTGGATTTCATCCGAATATAGTCAACATGATTGGCTGCTGTCTAAATGAGCCATTACTTCTTGTTGTTGAATATGCCGCTTATGGAAACCTCTTACAATTTCTAAGGAAACATCGAACTACGGTAAGATGCGATGTTTAAACGCGAGCATCTGCTAGTAAAACTCTCTAAACTGTTTACTATTTTCACGTAGACATTAATTTTAGCTTTGTTTTCCTTAATTTCTAAGACGTCTATGAACAAAACGTTCTGGCGTGGGTTTAATTTACGTAAGATAATACACCGCAAAGGTCAGCTCTCATTTAAAGCGTTTGGGAACGTAACACGCTTTGCATGAGCTGCAAATGTTGTGAGTTCTAAGATCCTACACAAAAAATAATAAGAAGAGAATAACTCAACTAAAGTCTGAGCAATAAAATAAAACTGAGCTAATTGATGTTGTAAAGAACGTATATGCATGGTCAGTAATTGACTAGTGGAGGAGAGTAAAAACTAAAGATAGCTCACTGAAATACAAGTTTTTTTTTTTGTGAGCGTTGTTTGATTAAGTAAATCTTTTTTGTTACATTAGCCATCAATGTTAATTTGCAGCAACTTTCAAAAGTTTTAGATAAAATTGGGCTTGCTTGACTGTCTGTTTGTCAGTTATAGTTTGCTAAAAAATATATGAAGCAATTTATAGGAAAGGGGTGTGCTACAATTATGGCTCAAAGAGTCTTATGCCCCACTTACATCAGTCCTTAACCATGGTTAAAACGTGTTTACTTAAAAAAGTATCCATTCACACTGCACCCGCGCGTAACTAAACTGGGTTTAAACCATGTTTAACTAAACTATCTCGGGTAGGTAGTTCTAGGGTTGTTTAAAAATGGCGGCCAAACGCAGATGGACGCGTGGAAAAAACTAGACTCTTGTACTCTTGGATATTTGGAGGAATGAAAACAACCAAGAACTGCTAACAACACGTAACAAGAAAAAATACAATATCGGTCGGCCATCTTTGATAGATTTCTTCCCAAACTATGCTAACGATCTCGGGTGAACCCACATATTTCTTCGTGATACGAGCGATAGAAAAATTTAATGACAAAGCATATTTCTTTTTCCGCGTTTATATGCCACTTTACGTATAACTTGGTATCGCGTTTCTTCCGCTGTCCAAGCATTTTTTAAACCGTTGTCAAAATTGCCGGCATTTCAACGTTGTCCGCCATCTTTGTTTACAGATTGTTAAATTAAAGTTCAGTGTCAAGGTGGGTAAGGAGACTGGACACTCCAAAACGAGGTAGCTTAACTAAACTTGGTTTATTTGGTCTGAACTGTTTTTGAAATTAACCCAGTTTAATTAAACTTGTTACTCTGCACGAGGGCAGAGTCAAAAAATGCATCGAGTTTCTTATTATTTTTTTTTTATTAGTTTTCGTCGGGTCACGTTTGTGCAACCTCGTACCCAGGCCTATTTGACTGCTGATGATGTCA
>JAOBAY020073705.1:0-11488 GCA_025331085.2 Zoanthus sociatus | reverse complement strand
GAATTGCATTTTGCAAGGAAAGTTTCACACTCTATAAAATTGGGAAGGCTGGAGACTCGACATGTTTCCAACCACAGTTCACTCAACAAAATGCTTCCTTACTACAAAACAGCGGCCTAAGTCTCAATAAAATTGCCATCCCTGCAAATGTCAATAAATTTCACTGCACATAAAACTTATTAGTTGCCAACCCGACCAACGAATGTCGAAAATACTCGAATGATATTTGGCTTTTTGCCTGTCCGTCGATGCGTGTGTCTTTCGTTATGCAATGGTGCAAACGGTCATTTTTAAATCTCCCCTGATTGGTTCATTCAAATAGCACGCGTGCGACAACAATTCTCGCCAAGATGTGATTTAAATGAACCAATCAGAAGAGAGGTTAAAAAATGACCGTGTGCACCGTTGCATAACGAAGGACAACACGCATCAATAGAAAGGTAAAAAGCCGAATATCATTCAAGTTTATAAGAGCTTGGGCTGCCTGTGATATTAATTATGTGGTGATGATCCTATTATTTGATGATGTAGTGATGATCCTATTATTTGATGATGTAGTGATGATACTAATTTTGATGATGTGGTGATGATGCTAATTTTAATGTGGTGGTGGCGATATTGATAGCAACTGTTGCAAAGCTCATACCATATTCATTGATTGAATTTTCAAACTTTTTAAAGCCTTTTACCAAGAATTCCCAAAACATTCAATGTAGAATGAATTTAGTTCATTCTAGAAAGTGGCACATTAGTCATAGATCGCCAAGTATTTCCTTTTCCATGATAGCGCATCCATGTTTGAAAACAAGATAGGTGTTTTGTAAACGCCAGCTCAAGTGAAGGCCACTGCGATATCTAACCGCATGTTGCTTAGTGCTTATACAGCATAACTTTAAAATTCCTGGATTTTTTCATAGCCTTTGAACCTAAGACTTCCAAGGGTTTCGCAATCGCTTACCCACATTTTCTAAAACTAGCAAGACCTCTGCTAATTTCAGTTTTGATCGATATTGATAAGAATTACTGTCATTGTTTCTAATAATACAGGGCATGAAATGGTTCGCGGAGATAATAATTCCATGTTAAATTGTAGAAAAGTTGTTTGACAAGTGGTCAAAGTAAAGATAAAAGTTTTTTTTTTTAATATTAAGTTATTTCAACAAGCTGTTAAAAAGCTGTATCAACAGCCATTGATGAACGGGAGTTAAGGTGTTGGCGGTATCACTTATCAAGGTTGCAGGATTAAATTACACATTATTATAATATAAAAATATTTAAATCAAGGATTAATTTTGAATCTAACCTGCTCTGCTGGGTTTTTTTTTGTAGATGGCTTCGAGAGGTCTCTGTCGAGAAGAGAGGTAATATATTATGGAATGCATTGAAATAAAAAGTAAATCTGGAAACAAAGTACCGACAGATTTATAAATTCCAGTTCCCCTAATATATATGTTTTGGCATTTTTATATGTTCCACATTTGTTTTGTTGTTTTGTTAGAGAGACTACACCTTTGGCGGAAATCAGGGGCTAAACTATGTCCTTGCAACTTTACTGCTAATAAACAGTTCTTTTGAAAGACTCGAAATTATATGTGTGTTTTTGTAATCTTCTCTGGTTTCACTTTCCCCTAAATTTTGTACATGTTATAAAACTTAACGTTTGAATTATAGGTACAGAAACACCCAATTAACCTTTTAATAGGCTGTTTATTTCTGCACCTCTTTAGGCTCGATGTAATTATTGTACATCACTCCTGTAATTTGTAGATACAGGAAATATAATATTCTTGATTCTTGAACTCATGTAATGTTTGTGGCTATGTAAGATATGTACTTTAAGAACACTAGACACCTCGAGTGGAAATCTGGAAAACTAAGCGACTTAACATGTCTTCACATCTTTACCTGCTAATGAACAGATTAACTGAAAGAATCGTGTAAGTTTGTGGTTATGCAAGATATTTACATTGTGAAAACTAGACATCTTGGGAGGAAATCTGGGTCAAACTAAGTTTAACTTAACATGTCTTCGCATTTTTACTTGCTAATGAACAGTTTACCTAAAAGACTCGCGGCTATGTATGATTGTACATTGTGAAGAGAAGACACCTTGAGTGGAAATCTGAGTCTAAACTAAGAAGACTTAACATTTCTACCGCTAATTAGCATATTACCTGAACGACTCACAGGATTTTTATTGCTATGGATACTCTGTTATTAAGAAAAACGCCGCCCGATTCTCTGTTGTGGGTCTAACATTCGTTCTGATCTCTTCCAGTCTGACCGAGCTTGTTCACTCAAGTAGAAAGCTAACGCTTCAACTGTTGGACTTCATATCCAAACATCAGGTAAGCAAGATTTTCACCTAATTGCGAATATTTTTTACGAGCCAAAACTGTGATTTTAATGTACTTTTGGGTGCCAAATAATCTCCCAACAATCCCGCTCCCCCCTTCCTGGGATCTTTATTGCAACTCCTCTCATTAAGTTTTCGATTACATAATCTCAATTGAGGTTTTTTTTTGTGTCTGTGTGTACTATTTTTTTTTCCACTAGAAAAAACAAAGAAACTAAAAAATTATCAAAAGCTCGCTGTGACTCGACAGTCGGTCTTCAAAACTCTCCGCAACAATTAGGTGTGACTTTGATGCTGTAGTTTTTGTTTTATTGTTTAAGCAATCTGAATTTCATATAAACTTCTTTCACTCAAAGTTAATTTTCAGTATTGAGTGTTAACGGTTGGTTTTGCATTTGATGTAGGCTCCAAAACCCTCTTCAATTTCATTCCTTTTGGAGTCTATCAAAATCACGATAGGAAAACGTACTCCACGCTCAACTCAGAATCATTCTTGTTCTATCGGTTTTTATTTAATTTATTTTTTTTTTGCTCCATGATAATCACTATTTCCGGAATTCCTGGAAAACTCCAGGTATTTGGAAATTTTCTTCCAACTCCAAGGCACTGAAAACTCCTGGAAAAACTGTACTCCTCGAAAAGTCCTTGTATTGTAGAAAACATTTTATTCCAAAACCTGCCAAAGAATCTGACTCGTGTTGTAGTATTCGTATTTTTATGAAGACCTAATTTCAGTTACTGCTACTGTTGCAACACTTTACACAGTTAGTTTCCATATATGGTCATTCGGTATATGAGCTGATAACTGAGATTGAGTGAACCAATCAGAACACTAGAAACACAATATTTGAGGTTGAAATTTAATAAAATCAGTTATTTCACTGTTCATATACCTGACCAGTATATTACTATCTCTCTTGTCTGCCTGAGATCAAAATTTGGAATATCTAAAACTGTATTTGTTGTTGGAAGGTCTAATACGGTTCATGGATAGGGTTTTGTTGATTCTTTTCTTTTTTTCTGTACATGCTCTGGGTTTCCAAATAATATGAAGTCAAGTTTCCTGTTAATATTAATCCATTAATCCTTAATATAAATCACAAGCTATTGTTAATTAATGCTTATATTGTTGATGCTATTTTTGTCATTGTTTATTCCATTTTTTAATTATTTTTATCATTATAAAAATGTTTACAGGACTGATGTCCAAAAGCTTTGGAAAAGCAGTAATGAATGTAAACGAACATTTATCATCAAGATCTTCAGTTGGTAATTCAAGATTAGTTCCTCTACATTCATCAGATCCTTTAACATACCATGATGCACATGATTGCAGTGCACGTGATAACTGGAGATCCAGAGCCATACAGTTATCAAGATTCTCAGAATTAGTTACTCGATATCGCTTGCCTTTAACAGACAGTGGTGATTTCCAGACAGCCGTTAAAGGGAGATTCCAAGACCTGACCTTTGCTTCTTCCAAGGAAACAAATCAAGGTGAACATGCATGTACAGAATGTTTAAATCTTCTTTTCCTTGGGTTTTTCCTCAAGTTTTATTGTCACAAAAAGCTCTTTTTATAATTTCTTATTTCTACAGCTTGATAATCTGGTGGTAAGCTTAGGCTGCCTGAGAAGAAATATACAAATGAAAGATTCCTAAATATTGAATTTTTTTCTGGGTTGAACTGCAGCTTAGATTCAGTTGTAAAAACAACTGAATATAATAAATTTTAAATTCTCAATAAACAATTAAAGAAAGATTGCCTGGGTTATAATTATATACTAAAGCTAGTGGTATGAATATCCCCCATAAGTTAAATTGAAATGCTCACAAATTTTTTGAGTGTCTATGGCACAATATTGCACCATGTTGAGACTCATCTTGACTTTCCCCTCTCCCCTTTTTTATTAATTGTCCAGGACAAATTTGAGCACATGCACAAGCTTATCAAGTTTCAGCTCAAGTTAATTATTTTTTTTTACATTACAAAAGCACTCAGCCAGACAAGTTCTCCATGAATTTATGAGTATATAGTACAATACAATAGACTTTATTTAATTTAGGAGGGTGACTCGATTAACCCAGTGAGTTATCTAACACGTGGCCCTCAAGTACTAGTGTTCTTTAATTTTCCTTTTCATTTTGTAGTTCTTACATAATTATATAGGTTTGTAGAAAATTTTCTGTTCACAGTTGACTTACTAGCTCCCATACGTTTTCCAAACTTGACTTGAGTCAAGCTAATATTCTCCAACTAGTTGAAGTGGATGAAAATTCTAGAAAATTTACAACCATTAATACCCAGTGGGGGCTATTTCCATACACCCGAATGCCATTTGGAATTTCTTCCTTGCCTTCATGAATATAATTCCAACATGTTATGGACAATTTGATGCAGGGACTGCAACATACTTGTGCTTATCAGGATGATATCTTGGTCACTGTTAAGTCGAATGACACAAATCATTCAGCAAATTTGGAGGCTGTATTCAAGAGATTATCAGATGTGGGATTGGAGTGCACCTAAAGAGGGAAAAGTGTGTATTTAATATTGACACCTGTGGAGTTAACTTATCTTGGTTACAAGATTGAATCAAAAGGACTCCACCCAGTTGAAGACAAACTTCAGGCCATTTCAGAAGCCCCTGCACCAACTAATGTAGCTGAACTCAGAAGTTACTTAGGCCTGCTTAATTATGGAAGGTTGTTGCCAAATTTATCCTCTGAGCTTGCACTACTGTATCAGTTGCTCCACGAGTTTTAAGAATGCAAAGTTTTTGTGGGAAAAGCCTCAGCAATTGGCTTTTCAAAGGTCCAAGCAGTTACTAAAACCATCTAACTTGCTGGTACACTTCAACAGCAATAATATAAGGAGATCTTGTTATGCTAGTCCTAATATTTAAGCCTGTTGGGACTCTCATTTCTCATGTAATTATTGATGGGGTAGAATCGAAACACCCATCAGTTACAAGTGTTTCTAGGACCCTGTCCTCAGCAGAAAAAGCATATTCTCAGTTGGAGAAAGAGGCACTGGCTGTAGTATGGGCAGTTAAGAAATTTCACAACTACTTGTATGGACATCGTATTAGTTCACAATCAACAATGATCACAAACTTCTGGAAACTCTGTTCAGTGAGCAGAATTGAAGAAATTTCCTACATTGGCATCTGGTTGTATTCAATTAATTACATTCCAGGGTCTTGTTTGGCAAATGCAGATGCTTTGAGAAGGATTCCAGTTGACATATAGGCATCTGATAATGTTCCCATACCAGCAGAGACTGTTCAATTGTTTGAATTATTGGCTGCAACACTAGTTAATTAATGAAGCTATATGGTTTCATTGGAGACCAAGCATAATCCAGTTCTGTCCAAGTTACTACAGTATGTCTCTTTTGGCTGGCCCAGTCATGTGAATGACAAACTTTTACAGCCCTGCTTCCAGCGTAAAAATGAGATACGTCTAGAACAGGCCTAGGGATGTCTACTTTTAGGCAACTGTAGTGTCATCATCCCACCCATACTGAAGACACGTGTCTTAGACATACTTCATGAAGCCCATGTTGGAATCATCAAAATGAAGTCATTTCCTCAAAGATATGCATACTGGCCAAACATTGACAAGACATTGAGCATTTAGTGAAAATCTGTGGTACTTAAGTCAGTCATCCCAGCTATCTCCAGGTCCTCCCTCCCTTTACCCATGGGAATACCCAAGCAGCCCATGGAGTCGAGTACAGATTGATTTTGCTGGGCCATTACCAGGCAACAAGATGATTCTCATTATTTTTTATTGATGCCTATTCCAAATGGATATTGATGCACATGTTACAGAAGTCGCTACATCTGCAGCAACTATTGGGAAATTGATGCAGACTTTTGCAACTCTTGGACTCCGAAACACCTTAGTATCTACAATGGTTCATGTCTTACAAGTACAGCGTTTGCAAATTTTATGTCCTCAGATGGCATCAGTCATGTATTAAAGTAGCACCTCATTACCCTTCCTCAAATTAAATGGCTTAGCAGAATTTAAGGTAGTCAGTATTGTCAAGTCTGGCTTTGATTGCAACAAACAAGGAACACTCAATAATAGACATGTGACAGTGCTTTTCAAGTATTCCGTGACTCAGCAAACCACAACAGAGGAAACTCCGATCCAGCGAAGCTGTTAGCGGGCAATAACTCAACACATCATTAGACAATCTACGGCCAAATCTTTGTACCAAAGTTGAAATGAAGCAAAGGACTCCAAAGCAGAATCATGACCGACGAGCCATCCATTGCATTTTCATGGTTGGTGACCTGGTGTACAGCATGAATTATGGTAAAGGTGAGAGATGGATCTGTCTGGACTCATAGTAGAACAAACAGGTCCAGTATCTTTTGTCGTGGAGTTAGTTTGGGTAGGTCTTGTTCGAAGACATCAGTATCAACTCAGAAGGCACTATTCAGTTGGTCCACCAACTCCAGATACAACTGTGGTTGCAACACCTAGCATCAATGCACAAGTGACCTCTATGCACACAATGACCATACCCACTCTAGAGTTAAATGTGTCCTCAGTTGCTGTACCTTGATTCTCCCAAGCTACTGTAAGTGTAAGTTAAGCAACAGCACAAGAAAGTGTTCCACCCAATATGGAAGTTAACTTGAAATTTCAGCCACAACCAGCACCCTTGCGGCAGTCTGCCAGAGTTTCCAGACCACCAGCAAGATTGAATTTGTAACCAACTTTGAGCACTGTTCATTTTGTTAGCATTTACATTGTTGTTTCATGCTCTTATCTGAGCTGATTTCTACACCAGATAGGCAGGAGTATTGTGTATGTTGAAATGTTTGGGAGGCCTGTGTTTTTACCCAGCATGCATATGCTCTCTTCAGACAGTAAAAAAGATGTCAGTTTTCAAATCTGTGTTTCTTTTTGTAGTTTAGCTTTCCTTGAAAACACTTCAAGTTTAAACAAAGAAACTTGAAATAAAGTACAAAAACATTCAGATTTACTGGAGTTTTTCGAGTAGTTAAAATAAGTAGCATTTAACAATGAGGGTGTGAATTACACGTGATTGCAAAATTTCTGTTGGTGTAAATACAGGCTTGCATGGTTAAAATGTTTCAGCTCTTTGGCTCACAAATATAAGTCTGTCCTTCCCTGCTTTCAGTAGTTAAGGTTGTCCTTCCCTGCTTTCAATAGTTAAGGTTGTCCTTCCCTGCTTTCAATATATAAGGCTGTCGTTCCCTGTTCTCCAATAACAGATAAGGCTATCTTTCCCTGCTCTTATAACAAATACTGTAAGGCTGTCCTTCCCCGTTTTCATAACAAATAAGGCTGTCCTTTCTTGCTCTTATAACAAATAAGGCTGTCCTTTCTTGCTCTTATAACAAATAAGGCTGTCCTTTCTTGCTCGTATAACAAATAAGGCTGTCCTTTCTTGCTCTTATAACAAACAAGGCTGTCCTTTCTTGCCCTTATAACAAACAAGGCTGTTCTTCCTTGCTCTCATAAAGAGATGAAATTGATTTTTTGCAGCACGTTTCATAATTTGTGCAATTTAACTGAATCCCTTTTTCCCTGAATGTTTTTACGTTAACAGTTCTGTTTTGATTTACGTCTTTGAATGTCAATCATTTTAGCTTCTGGTGACAAAAGAGATAACCAAGCCGCAGTTGACATGTCAGAAGAAGCCTGTATGGAATCTAATGAGGCAGTTGTGGAAGACAAGGAAGGTTTGTTTATGGAAAAGCTATGATTTTGATTTGTGATTGATGAGACCTATAATTTATATGCTTTGTATAGTAATGTGATATAATCTAATATAACAACCAGAGCCTTTAAAACCTTAAACGAATGGGGAGCATAGCCGAGTGCTGAAGGCTTGAGCCATCAGGGGAGTTCAGAGCCATGCTTTCCTGTGAAATTTTGATAATTAGTTTGCCTGTAAACATATTTCCTGGATTTTACATGTAAATGACATTTGAAACGAATTAAATCAGAATGTCTAAAACCAGTAAAACATTCTCAGCCTCCCCTGCTCTTCCCCATCTGGACATTGGGTTAAGACAGGTTGGTGCTCATGAAATTGAGAATAATTTCTTTTTTCAGACTCTGTTACTCTTCCATATGAAGTTCTTGCTCGTGGGCCCTCTTCAGTAGCAGCATTCAACAATGCGTTGAAACATGGGAAAGCTAGTGTTCCCTGCATACAACTTACTGTAATAGGAGATGTTGGAGCAGGGAAGACCAACCTCGTTCGTATTTTGAGTGGAGAGAATTTCAAAGAAGAAAGAGAAGAGACACATGGTATTGTTACTTCCATGGTTGAGAAGACCAATTTAAACAGTGCTTGGAAAGTCCAAGACCAGAATATATCCCACGTGGATGAGATTCTTGCTGAAAAAGTAGCAGATAATCTTAGAGTTCGTGAGCCAGTAACCACCTCAGAGGGAAGATCTACTGCTGATGTTACATTGCGGGACCAGTTCCCTCGTTCAGGTACTTCACAATTACTTTATCTCTGTAACTGAAATAAGCCAAATATCCTTCTCTATCTACCTGCATTGGTCCTACAGTTTTTGTGGCTAGTGGCTCAGAGAGCCAAGGCACAGTGCTGTTGTGCAGGTGGTCGGGTGTATGCATGGGTGGTGATTCAGATTAAAGTTATTCGATATCAACTCGGCATTAATTGGCACACCAACGACTTACCAAGGTCCAGCCGATTACTATCTTCAGATTTCAAAATAGGTGCTGATATCATTTGTTAATGATCAACAGCAGTATCGCCATTCAGTTAACATTTTGTTCAGGGAGAAAGACATGAAATAATGTAGAATCACTGGCTCAGAATTAACGCACAAGAGAAAAACTAAAAAATCGTGATACAAACTTAATTGCGATTCTGAACCATTGATTCCACATTATATTATCGGCGTTAGGAGAAAATATATTTCTCTTATTGGCTCCATGGCTGCGCCACTCTGCCAATATGGAATATATTTTCTCCCAACTAGCCGCTAAACTAATGTGGAATCACAGACTCAGAAACGCAATTAGTTTATATAGTCAAGAGTCCATATTTATGCTAGGGAAGATACGACGATGGCTAAGTATTAGTGGCTCAACCTTAAGACCCATTATAAATCAAGATATTTTGAATACAGAGAGTCTAGTAAATAATGTTCAAAAAATAAAGTAAAGCCATAGAACTGCTTTATATTTTTTATGCGTTTCACCTACAGTAACAGAGGATTGATTCCAGGTCAAGTATAAGATTAGATTGTTGGTAACTGCAACATTGCTATTGTCTTTATTTGCAACAAAATGTTGACATCATGGCTCAGCTATAATTCATTATCTTTATTATACGTTGGTCAGAAAACAAAACAGCTCAGGTGCTTAATTTACATTTTGTTGTTTTTTTTTACAAGGGGGACAAACTGTGTATAGACTGTTTTCAGTTTCAGTTTATTTTTACCTCGTAAAGTTACAGATGATTAAACACAAATAAAGCTTAAAAATAAAATTGCGAAGTTTTATATTGTTTGTTGTCTTCATGCAGTTTAGAAAGTGGGAGTAACAGAGATCACCCTCATGACTTTTGCTCTTTTTCTAATATTCATGTTTCAGCATTGAATAAGGGTTGGCAGAAGTTTGTCGCAAATGCTCCAAAAAATACTGATTTTGACTTTTAGGCGTTCCTCCTACAAGCTCGTTTTCCCTTTCTTTTGGTGAAATGATTGTAGAAATTAAGCGAACACTTGGAATGAACCTGTTATATCACATTATTTGGGGATTCTTTTTCTCTGTCCGTACTTTTTCAGTCGAGTTTTTAATGAAATTTTGTTCAATTTCTGTTAGATGCAGATGAACAGCAGAATGAGGCAGTAGATGGAATGTTCTCCAGTCATAGCTCAGATAAAGTGGAAAAAACTGAAGATTTCAAAAGAAAAAGAGCAAACTCTTCAGATCAAAGCCCAGAAAGAGAGCAAGTAGAATCAAGTTCTCCGTTACAGAGGGACGTACCATATGATAAAATATTAGAAAACCTCCACGGGAGCTTACCTGACGATAAAAAAGTTTATAGCAAGATAAGCATATGGGATTTTGCTGGCCACCCATTGTACCAAACTATGCATCATATATTCTTAAACAGGCGATCATTCTACATAATTGTGTTTAGCTTATTGAAATTCGGTCAAGAACGAGATGCAGTTCTTAGTTCCCTGCGCTTCTGGCTCAACTCAGTTCAAGTCCATGCTCCAAAAACCACGCCCATTTTCCTTGTTGGAACACACTGTAAGCATCCAGATGTTTCCAAGAAAGACATCGAACAAGCTAATAAATATCTGAATGAAAGTATTGTAGATGCATTTTCGATGCACCTTGTTCAAAGTAGTGATGATTCATACTTGTTTGCCGTCGAGAACTCTGCTGGAAGTTTAGATGAAAGGGCTACAAAACTGAAAGAAGCCATAGAACAAGAAGCATCCAAAACTGCAGATGAAGAGTTCCCCATCCGATGGCTACATTTTGAGGAAACAATAATTAAACAGCGACAAGCATTATTTGGTGATCCATGCTGTGTTACCAAAGCCGAGGTTTTGGAGATAGTGAAAAAAAAGTGTGGCGAGGTAGATGATTGCGAGTTTGAAAGCATGTTAAAGTTTTATCATGACAGTGGAGTCATTGTTTTACCCGGTACGTATGGAAGATAGAAGTTGAAAATCCCATATAAATGCAAAACCGAAGACCTTCTTCATAGAACTTTTTTATAAATAGCGGCTAGTATAGTGTTGCTTTCTTTTGAAACTAGCCCCAATTCGTATCGTTTGGGATAGAAATTCTAAATCCCTAACCTAGTGTCACTTAGCTAACGTAGCTAACTAGCTAAATCCTTTACGAGCCTAGTGGCTCGTGAAGCTGGTGCTTATCTCTGGTTTCTGTAGTGTTGAGAAGATGAGAGTCTTTGACTCCCCCTGGATGAGACACTAATCCATCACAGGTTAGCTCCCAGCAAATGCTGGTACTCACTTCAGAGGAACGGAAAGCTGGGTTATATCTGGATTTTGTATAAATTTAAACTTTATACTCAATGGTACAATTATAAACCGTATATTGCCACGCCAGCGTATT
>JAOBAY020073695.1:0-11489 GCA_025331085.2 Zoanthus sociatus | reverse complement strand
CCCATCATGCTGCAGAATGTGCCCAATCCAAGTTCTTTGCAGGCCATGGTTTCGATTAATATTCTTTCTTCCCCGACCCTACATAGCACATACCTCCTAATTGCTAATCTTATCTGACCATAAGATACCCAACATCTTTCTCCATACCCACATCTCACAACTTTCTAGTTTTCTTCTCTCTTCCATGCGTATAGTCCACGTTTCAGCTCCATATAACAGAGTACCAGTGGCGTAGGAACCAGGGTGGCCATTGGGGCACGGGCCCCCCAATGATAAAAGGGGGGGGGGACTGTCCCCCCCCCCCCCAATAATTTGCCACACAACGTTATGTTATGATGTTACACTACTACAGAGCTTCACCCTCTCACAGGTTCTCGCAACTTCAGTGCAGGGTTGTGCCCCCACAATAATTAGTTCCTTCCTACGCCACTGAGTACTCCAGATCATAGTCTTGATCAGAATGGTCAAAAAAGGGAATAAGGCTGGATTGTCTGAATACACCTACAAATGAGCCCGGGGGGAAACTCCCATATATTGTAGGGCAGGGATATGATCGTCAGAAATTTTCAGAATACCCCTAAAAGATACCAGCTAAACATAAACAGCATTTCTATTAGTTTCAGGGATGTCAATTTCAAACACCTTTGGGTGTAGTACGTTTCCAGTACTCCCTTGTCATTCTAGTGTAAAAGTTCTCAAACATTAAACAGGGGTTTCAATAAAAGCCGGTTACCAGTGGACTACCGCCGCCTGTGGGACCTCTTACCGCTTTCTGTTTGGCCCTTACGACCTTATGTCCTTACAGCCCCTTCAGCGGTCACAGCCACCTATTACACCTTCAGTGGCCGCTTATAACTAATGTTATTGAAAACCCCGCATTAAAAATGAGGTTTTAAAATGTAATTTAATTACTTTGAAGGTCTGGAAAATGGCAAACAGAAAATACATCTCGTCCCACAGAATCCTTGCCGTGGTAACAATAGCTACCAGTAACAATTGTTGCCTTGGAATCGTAGGGCTTGATTTAAAAATCTTTTTTATAACAAACTCATTTGTTTATTTATGTGATGTCAAATGATGGTTGCAAAATTGTTCTAAGAGCTTGCCAAGTTCATCAAACATTAGTTCTTTTAAAATCATAAAACTATTTAGTCACTGCTTAAATATATTTTTAAAAACTTTGTAAGATCTGTAACATATAGCTACAATATTGTAGTTTGTCTTAAGGTAAACATACATGACAGTTGTGTTTAACAAAGTTTGTTTTCTTCTCTGTGCATTTATCTTGAAGATTTATTAGAAAACTAATCCCCGATGAAGTATAAACTACTTCATATTTTATTCATGATAGACAAATTTTAATTTTAAATTTAAATTAGAAGATATTCATTACTGTCTGGTGTTTTCGTCCTCTTATTTATTGTTTGGCTCATAAACAGGTGAAATTATTCATAATTTTAATTGATTGGACTGTTTTGAAGTTTTATCCAATGTTTTACATTTTGTACTAGCTATGTTTCAGGCATTACCAGAGTATGACAAAACAATATCTAGTGAGACTGTAGTCATATAGTTAGGTGTGGTTTTGTTTTTAGTTATATCTTTAAACCTTGGTTTATTTGGGTGTGGCTTCAGTTTCGAAGGCAGCTGATCAAAGCCTGTCTGTCTTGAAGTAAACAAGATAAAAGTTACTAATAGCTTCTGATAAGAAAACATGACTAAAATTATGCACATTTTGAAATTTGTTTTGGTACAGGTAAAGTACAGTATATCAAGCTAGTCAAGCTAATGAATTTTTCTGTGCAAATCTTGAATTAAAAGTTTTTAAAATGCAGACTGTGAAACATCAAATTTTAGCATTATTTCATTTTAAGTTTTTAGAAAGGAAAGGGAATAAATTATTAACAGAAATTTTTACATTTTTTTGCAGATAAATTATGTTATGATGCTCTTTGCTAAAGTATTGTTTGCTAAATAAGAAATGTGTTTGAGAGGTTATCTTGGGCTTTTTTGAGCTCATAAGATCTCATTTGATCATTTGATGATCAAATGATCGAAAACGTTTTGTTTTTAAAATATTATGAAGAATTTTTACCTTAGATTTATATTTTTATTATACAAATCAAGAACATTATTTTTAAGAACTTACATAATCATTGTTTTTCTAAATTCCAAGCAGATATGGTGATAAATTTTCTAACTTTCTTTTTTTGTGATTTACCTTTCTGGTTTTCAAAACCGGCAATTTGTTTGCTTTGTAATGTACATTGATCAACTACAGCGTTACAAAAGCTTGCCCTGGCCATAAATCCTAATTAAAATGGAATCCGTCTCATCTAGTATAATTTATCAATATTTTCCTATTGAAATTGCAGTGACACTGTTTAAAATGTTCTCGTTTGTCAGTTTGATGAGAGTTCAATGTAAACAATGTGCTTTCTTGAAATTTTTAAATTTTTTTTAGAACGTTTTTGAAAGTTTTAGCTTTCCAAAACTATACCAGATACGCCAAACTTTCTCTTTCGAAACCACTTCTGCGTGTTTTAAATTTTATTGACTGAGATAAATTTCGGTGAAGGTTTTAATTTGGATTTAAATTCTATTTAGCTGTTTCGTCGCGGCTAAGTTTTTCTGAACTTTATTTTTGGAATCATACACAACCAAGCTTCAAGAACTGATAACTGTACGGTGTTTTCCCGTGTTTTTCTCACGCTGTCTACGGTAATAAAAAGGCTGATACTAAAATTAGTTTTTCAGTCATATTTTAAATGGTTTATTTTCAAAGACATTTTCTCTGTCACTGCTTTGGTTTCCATTGAAACGCACCTTTCAAAACAAAACACCAGTATTTCTTGTTTCTTTTCTTATAAAAAAGGGAATTTTCTCAAATAATGTTTGTCACGGACTACTAGCCTAACTTTATTTATGGTCATTTTTCCGGGAAATAGTTTATTTGCCCTGTGGAGACCGAAATTTTGCGTAACCACTTGTTGCTTGCGGGAGTTGTCAATTTGGGTGTCAAAATGTTTTTCCACCTGCGTTTTGCTTTTCTTGTTACTTGGATCTCATTAATCTTATCGACTATAGAGACAAAAAAACAACTAAACATTTAAGGTGAAAAGAATATGGAAGTGGGAATCTTTTCAGATGCAAAACGCGCCGATTTTAATATTGTCGAAAACCAGCTGCACAAATATTGCTTGACGTATATGAACATTTAAATTTAGACGCGTTTGACATGAACAATAATTTAGTTTCAAAAATGAACTTTTTTAATTCAAAGATAATACTGTAATAGTTCAGAAAAAGTTTACTATACTTCTCACAGCAGCTGAAACCCCAAGTTGTTTATAACAAAAATTGATTCACGTATTCTAAGCGGGAAAAAACGTTTGAAACAATTCTTGAGAAGTATTAATTCACATATGTTTTTTGTGCAAAAATGGCGACAAGCAATACTCTTAATATCGTTCCGGAAATCGACACACATTAAGATCTGTTAAATTATTAATATTAAAAACAGCTAAACGTCTTGGAAACAAAATGTATGCAGTCGCTCGGAAACCCTTGCAAACTATGCAATTAATTTACTAAAATTATTCAATTATAGTCAAAAATAAATTGACAAGAAGACCATAAATGACCAAAAACTTTCGTCGCTACGTTCTAGCGCCAATAAATTGTTGAATCAATGAATGAAATTATTAAAATGAATGATCGGTGGCTACATTCTACCGGGAATGTTTGAAAGTTAGTGTATCATCTGAGAGAAAATTTACATTTTTGCTACGCGTATTTAAAAGTTGAATATGAAGTATGTCTCGATCTTTGACTAGTTATTGAACAAGAGCGCATCTTGCATAAAACGTCGGCCGGCGCAGAATTTTAAAAAAAGAATTTAACTGATCCAGTCGCAGTGAGTTTTAGCTCGGAGTTTAAACAAAATAAACAAAGTTTCATTGGTTTAATGAAATTTTTCTCGTAATTTCTTTGACTGCCTGGCAACTCCAGTTTATTAACCATCTCACCATCTAGTTTTAGAAAAGTTTAAGAAATGATGGTGTAGCTGGAATAACTGATATCGAAAACGTTTTGACTTCAGCTTGCTTATTAACTTAGCTTATATTAAAGCAGCTACGAGATGTACCTTACCGGTGTACAATTCCTAGACCGTGCAAATGATGCAATGCCGAAACCATCTGCCGAACAAATGGACGTGCTTGTGATTCGCTGAAGCGACAATCTCTCTGGACGCGAAGGTGACAAAGAAGTTCGCCCCCTGCCACATATTCCGTAACCAAACAGTATAGCGATCGATGTTTCAGAGTTTCATACAATCTTACTACATTTGGATGGTGAACTTTTCTAAGGATTGAAGCTTCACGAAGAATATTTTTCTTGACGTAATCATCTTTAATCTTTCTTACATCAATAATTTTGATGGCAACCTGTGGGAAAAAACATTTTAAAGAAACTGAGTCTACATAACAACACCATGAATTGACCTCATGTCATTAACAATTCACTTTTCAACTTTCAGTATTGTATGCTTTGTGTTTTTAATTGGTCCAATTTACTCAAAGGAAACAATGTGTTTACCACGAGTTGACAATCAATAATTTTTGACCTAAACAAACCTTGGTTTGAGCGACGCGGTTCGTAGCAAGTTCAACATATGCAAAATTTCCTTTACCCAACCTGACGCCACTCAAGTCGTACGTTCCGATTCGTTTTAGTAAAAAATTGGAGTCACTCATGTTAACTTAACAAAAAGCTCAAAAACTTTTCTGGATTTCTTAAAAACTTTTGAAGAAATTTTTGATAAAATGGCATGTGGCCCATTTGCTACCGACCAATCACGATACACGATTTTGATCGCACGCGACCTTGCATTGTTTGTTTTTGTCTGATGTAGTCAAAATAAAGCGTTTTCATTGGCTAATAAACAAAAGCGCACGTTCTCGCGCGTGCCGAATTTCTGCTCTGCTGTTGTTGGCTTACGCAATGAGCAGCATTTTTGATATGCAAAACTGGAAAAATAATTATCGCGCATTCCAAGCTTTCGTTTTTTCTACGCATCCCATGGGGCGATATCTTAATTTTTTCAAACAATTGTAATTAGCAGTTGAATGAGTAACTACGAAGAATAATAACTACACGCGGAATTTCAAGCGAGATTAATGTTTACTAAATCAAATAAACATTTGTCTCCGCGTGTGTGTGTATGATTAAATATCGGCGTGCGATAGCTTCACCTCCTACTGGCTTTGGGATTTTACCTGATAATAATACAGCTGTAGTAGCCTATATAGTTTATTTGTGCAAATTGACTCGCCCAAAACGATTAAAATTACAACCATAATCTGTTAGAAAGGTTTGGCCAGACACCAAGATATGGATAATCTTTATGCATGGCTCGGTGTGGTCAATATAAAGCGATATACTTATTAAGAACAAAAACTGCGGCAGTTAAACTATTCTTTGTGTCTGTATTGCCTGGAAAACTTATATTTTTTTTAAGAATTTAAACCTAGTTGAACAGAACTTAAATATTTGAAAGCGTAATGCACAGAACCCTTCAGATGAACATTCTAAGCAAACCTTAAAGGGAGAAAATGATTAATTTTAACATTATGTCAAATACTTTCGCCCAGATGCGCAAGGAGGCCCCACCCTAGCTATGACAGAAAGAATATGCTAGCGTTTAATTGGCGACTAAATTTACAGAATCCCTCACTAACTATTTCCCACGTGAGACTGTTTCAAAATCACGTAAATATTAACAGGTGCATCTGGCAGGTTATACCAGTAACGAACTAGATTCTCATATCATAAAAAATTCAACCGAAGAAACAGACTGTTGAACACAGCTAGATAAACAGCGACTTAGAAAATTGAAAATTTTTGAGCAGCTCGCTACTTTGGGTAATCATGTTTTTGGAAATTTCAACTAAGAGAACATTCTACCTGAACTCAAGGACAGCTGTCAAAACAAGCGTATTTCTTGGGAAGTTGGGATTAAACTTTGATCGAAAACACCCTCGCGGTTCTCATGTAATCTTTACACGCCATCGTTTTGGATTTGATAATAATCCCATATATTTCCTCCGTCAAATGAAATTTTACTTAACAGAGTCTAATAAAAAAATTGTGACAAAAATACATTAGTACGAAGCACTTTAAATTTTTAAGAGTTTCTTTTTACAATTTGTGTTATAAATACCCTCTAAATAGAGAACTCGTTATTTTGATACAAAATACGAACGGCTCTATAGAAGAAAAAATATTATACATAAGTTTGAGGCGAAGTCTTAAAAAACTGTTCGGTCATTTAGTCGACCACCAATGAGTTTATAAAAAAAGTGTTTTTAAGCCGAAAAGGCCCTTATTGTGTTCAACATACGACTGCAAATGATATGGTTTGTTCTTTTTTAAAGTCATCTGATACGGTTTTACAATTGCCCTATGCTGCTTTCAAGCCACTGCGATCCTTGAATCAGTTCCGAAACCTCGGGGGGAGTGTAAAGATCCGGAAAGTCGAATTGGGTGTTTGAGTTATTTAGATCAAATAAAGGCGACATGGAGAGATTGTTCAGGTTTAAGTTTCCAAGCTCCAAATTGGCCCAAGATGAAGGAATCTGCTGTTGGTTTCCGTTGATTACTGTGTTATTGTTGTTCGGAGCTTGTTGATGTTGTACAGGCGCTTCTTCAGTCTTAAAAGCTTGATCAAAGTCCTCGTAGAGTGAAAGCTGGTCGATTGGATCCTCCGGTGTTGTACCAATTGCATCAGGAACGTTTGGAGGAGGTGTTATTGGCGAAACAAGGTCCCTACGTTGTTTTTTCATTACTGGTTCACCAGCCGAGTGTGATTGAGAATGCGTCTGATATTTCTTGTTTGTGAGAGCTGAAAATCCGCCATGACTCCCAGGTAATGCATCGCGTTTAGTCCCGAGGGACATAGTTAAGTTTTTTCGTGAACATTGACTATCCGTTGTTTGAGGTTTTCCATCTTGGCTTGTCGCTGGTGCGCCGTTTTTCTGTTTCGGAGCGGCCTTCTTTTTACGCGGTCTGTATTTATAATCAGGATATGCTTGCATGTGACGAATTCTAAGTCTTTCGGATTCTTCCACAAACGGCCGCTTTTCTGGCTCGGAAAGCAACTTCCACCGCTTCCCAAGTCTTTTGCTGATTTCAGCATTGTGCATATCAGGGTGTTCTTCGGCCATTTTTCTTCGCTCGATTTGACTCCACACCATAAAAGCGTTCATTGGTCGTTTTACGTGCTGGCTGTCTTTTTTAGTCGAGTTGTTGGAATCCTCGTCTACGACGCTTATTTGAGGGGGACTCGGTGCGTTGGCAAAATCATTGCTCCTCTGAAAGACAGGCATCATTTCCATGCGAGAAAATTGCTATCCTAATCGAAAATCACGCAAATACAAATTTGACCTACAGTTAGGAAACTGCGGTGCTAGCGCTTCGATTTCGATTGCAGCCTAAAAAAGGAGGCGAATGTCATATAAATTGCCTCTTAGATTATTTCGCGGACGCTATGAAATGTACGAATGTCAGTAGGAGGACTGCCTCAAACTTGCAGTTACGGGGCAATTTCTGTGTTTAATAATTTCGCACTCAGTTTGCGTTGGTTCTCAGTGACGCTTTGACACGTCACCGCACTAGAACACAAGAGAACCAATCATGTGCAGCGAGACCAGTGAGTTGGCCCGCCCTTCTTTTTAGTGATTGGCTGAAGCTGACTTGCTCCAGTTACTGCTCCTATGTCTTTTAAAACGAATATTCAGGCGCGTGTCAAAATTTTGAACACGAACCTGTTTTCCCGCACTCGAAGGTTGCAAAATGTTTTTATTCGTTTGATGAAAAAGAAACATCTAAACACTCGCTACAAAGTGTATAAATTTACTTTTTATTAATTACTAACAACGTTTCGTTAAATTCAAGCGTCGAAAGGCGGTTTGATAAAAACTATTTAAGTATGCACGCCACGTGCAGCAAACAATAGTTATTCGATTTATAATAGAACAAGCTCAGAGTCGTCCCTAATTTGTCAACGATGTGTCACAACACTAAAAATTTGCATTTTTAGAAAGACGGGTAAGTATGTATTTAGAATAAGAATAGTTTTTTTTCTAGTTTTCCATAACATACGATTTTTAATCCCTTGGGGGACTTCGGATCTAACGCTCTTGCTTGAAAGCAAAAAGGACTTGAACAAATACTAAATTTCTTTTCTTAATATTAAATATTTGATTTTTAAAACTTTATTGGAATTTCGAATCTGCGATAAAGAATTGAATTTATGTTTTGAGTTAAGACGAAGGGCGTTTCTACCAGAGACAACTTCTGTTTCTTCTTGGTTACAGCAAATGAAAATCTACTGGAGTGATTGCTGTTTTGAAAAGTGATGCATCAGAATACCTCAAAACTTTGTTTCAGTAGCGTTCAACTTTTAAAAACCAAAAGCTCGAGCTTCGATATCCAAAACAAACCCTTTGCCTTGGGAAGGCATTAACTACAAATACTTTGTAACTTCCGAATAAAATATGCCAGCTTTCTTTGGTGTCAAAATGTAACATAGAATTATAAAACTCGCATGACCAGCTAAATTCGATCGCGCGCTAAAAAATATGAAGCGAAGTGGTTTGCTGTGACAAGTTTCCCAAAAACGGGAAAGAAAAGAAAGTAGTGATATATTTTGCCCGGAGAAACAACCTGTTGATTCACAGCCAACCTGCTTTACTCGAAATAGCTAATTTGAAGATTACTGTGGAAACGAAGTTACTCTTCCAATCAAAAGACGGGTTTTCCTCTCTGTGTGCTTTTGTGAGGGACAGGTGTTGGTTTTTTGATCAGGGTAATATGGCGGTCGACGGGATTGAGCTAGTAATTTTGATTTATCATAAAAGCAGCTGACGAGTGTCTCAGGTCACACTACACCCCACGTGTTCTTCGGTAACCAGGTGTGTGTCATTTATATCGCCATCAGCTGCTCTTATCACATCGTCTCGACCACCTCATTTTTTCGCGGGATTTTCGTTGCTGCGGTATCTCTCGAGATAACAGACCAACATTATGATATTCAGAAATCTGGCGGCGAGAAACTTCAAACAAATAATTCATTCAAGCTTTTTTGCCGACGCTACACTAAAGGCAGTAAAGCGGAAGAGGAGTTGTATAAGATGACTTTTTTTTCGCGTTGCTTAGCAAATTGGTACTGTTTTTTTCTTATGCAAAACTTGTCTTTATTTGACAAGTATGAGTATTATTTCACTGTAATATTATGTACCAACGCCACAGATTGGCCATCGCGATTGGCTGTTACCACCCGAGGCATATGGCACGGCTTAATTTTGACTCCGGAAGATCTCACAGGAAAAAAAGTAGAATTTTAAGTTGCGTAAGGAAGCTGGATATTGTTTGTAGTGACTACGGTCAAGATCGGCGTGTAGGACACTGTTGTCTGTCATTTAATTATTTCAGTGACTTTTCTATGAAAATATGACACTCAAAAACTCAACTGCGGATATTTACTTTATTTTGTAAGCTTATCGGTGATCAGTTTAAAGCAAGTTTCCCTACACATCCGATAACAGGGATTTGCAACTGAAATAAATTTTTATTTTTCTTATCAGCTATGTTGATCAAGTATCCGTCATTAGTGCAAAATTCTCTCGTTTAGTATAGATAGTTATGGTGTCAACAAACTAAATCTTGTATTTTGATTTATTTTTATTTTGATCTTTTGTCTTTGGTTACAAAAATATAAGGCGATGCAACTTTACGTTCTTGTAACACAACAAGTAGTGCTTTATTTATTTCTAAATACAATGTTGACTTTTTTATAACCTTAGGCTTACTGATGACGGTTTCGGTAAAAAATTGTGGCAATTTTTAACACAAACACAGAATTCATTGCTTTTTTCGAAACTTCTGGAACTGTTTTGAAATTGAGACTGTCTTGCTGTGTCAAAAAGGTGAATTAGGGTTTAAAACATTCAAAATCTTTGTCTTTTTCTGTTTTTATATAAAATGATGTTGTGCAACGCATTTGAATTGAATGAAGTTTCCGAAAGGGACTGATTATTGACTTAACACCCTTTTACTTGTGAAAGATGAAATTTTTGAACAATGTTTTGTAAAGTTTGCTTTTTTTGCGTCGTTCGTCTTTCGAATGTACGGGTACCTTGTAATCTAATTTGGGCCTTGATGGTGGTTGAATTAAGGTATTGGACGATAAAAACAGAAGAACGCGATAAATGCAAGGCGCTTGCAGTTCGTTAAAATGTGCGTTATTAAATTTTTCATTTCTTTATTCAATTCGTGTTTTTTATTTGCGGGTAAAAATTTTAAGTTTGACTTGCTGTCAGAAAGGGGAAAAACTGGAAGAAACGGAATGAAAGAACTTGACTTATGCTCCAAAAAATTCTAATCAGAGTACCTGTTTTCAGAAACCTCTACAGCGCACAGACCACATTATGTAAATTTTTAACGAGAACTAATAGTCAGTAAATAGTGCCACCATTTGTTTTTTTTTCTTTTAGAAAATGAAGGAAGAAAGCATGACACTTCAGCTCATTTTTTCCTCTATCACCGAGGAAGTACTAGATTTATATCAAATATACAGTGGATATAGGTTTTAAGAACCTTTGTTTTTTTTATTTTTAAATAGTAGATCTACTTTTGATGCGTGAATTAGAGCACGCACAAAGTTGCAATGCTGTGAGTTTATCTTGTCCCTCACAACGGGTATTGTGAGACTTACGTCATGTAATTTTGTATTTGAAAGCATTTTTGATTTCAGAAAATTTCCATACGTCATTAATATCTTGTTTGGGGACTTTTCAACGGGTTTGTAATACAATTACTTTGAAATCCATTGTGACATTAAAATACAATTATCCATCGAAAGCGGACATGATGTTTACGCGATGTTTTTAAAACCGAAAGGCAAAAAAGGTGGTTCGTTACGGGACGAATCTTCGTCTAATTCTCCGTGTGGCTGTAAAACGATAAACGGCCTTTTTTCCGTTGAAATGTTTACAGAATAATTGATAATTTGGTTTATATTATTGTTTTTTTACGCAACTATTTATGGGAGCAGCTGCAGAGGAACTGAGTTGAGTTTAATAGTGAGAAATAAACCCGAGATTTAGATATTGAACCGCAGGGAGCGGATTTCCACCGTCAATTGGGTTACACTCAGTGAAACTGGTTTGATAAATATATACTCCACTTTTGTAATTTCTGCGCTTACTTTCAAAACCGAAATTAAACAAAAGATATTGGTTTCGGACCCTCCCTAACGTGACCTGAGTTGCTATTGGAAATGTCACACAACAGACACATTATTCAATAATACAGCGTTTAATATTTAAGACCTGCGATGGATTAGTGTCCCGTCCGGGGGGAGTCAAAGAGTCTCATCTGCTTAACACTACAGAAACCGGAGATAAGCGCCGGCTCCATGGGCCACA
>JAOBAY020073684.1:0-11489 GCA_025331085.2 Zoanthus sociatus | reverse complement strand
TTAAATTGTTCTTAAATTTTGACAAATTTGAGCCTCGTTGTTCTTATAAAGTTGTTCTTATAAAAAAAAAGCGTGTAGTTACATTTCTCGTTCATTGTGTCGCAAGCGCGGGAGCCACATCACTTACTAGCCCTTAATTATTAACTTTTGGAGTCACTGTAATTCAAGAAACGTATACATTTTGAAGACACAAATGCTGAAAAACGACTTAAAGAAAAATAAGTGATTGTAGTCCCCAAATTTCTTGGTATGTTTTTGAAGTTTTTTATACTATTATTCTGCCAAATTCTGTTGCAACAGGACAAAAGTGATTGAATTGCCACTTTTCTACATATGCCATTCGTGTAAGATTTTATTTCTGGCGAGAACGTAGTCGAAATAACACTGCCAACTTGCTTGTTTACATGCAGTAAAACTTTTACTTGAAATATCTTTGAAGAAGCAAATTCACTACCTTGACGAACAAGCTTTTGCTTTCAAATGACGAAATAATTTGATAATTTTATGTTTTTCAAGTGCTTTAAAAGGACATTTTAGTAATTAATATTGAAAACTTGTGATTCATTCATGATAAAACAAAATGAGGCTTGCACTGGGGTCAAATGGTAAATGCTTTTCCTGGACTATTTAACTCGTACTCAAAATTTGTAAAATTTTCTAATAAATGCTAAAAAAGCGATGTACTTGCCCTTTTGTTTCATTTTTTTAAACAATAAACAAGAAACCGAGTTTGTCAATTATCTATCTTGAAAGTAGAAACTAAAACAAACAAATGCAAATTGCTTTCGCGCATAACTCACGCGCTGCCTTGCCACATGGCATAACTTTAATAATTTTTAACTGTTTTTAAAATTTTGTTTCAGATCGTTCTTGATGGCAAAGATCTTACCACACTTGAGGAACTGGTGCGTATCATATGACGTTTGGGTTTAAAGTCTCGATTTCAGAAAGTTCTAAAAGCTAAAAATTATGTAACAGAATAAATCAACGGGCGCATTGATGTTTCAGAACTAGGACAACTCAAAGAATTATGATTAATAACTCGAGCGTTATTGTAAGGACTTATGTTTTACAGTCTTTAATCTTTATAATGGATTTTTGGTTTTAATCCATTCAAATTTTTTTTTTTTGTAAAAGCCTGGAAAACATTTGGGAAATGAACTGTTCACAATAGTTGTAGCTTGATAAGGCACTTTACCGGTATCGCGAAATCCCGTAAATCCTGATTTTTTTCAGAGTTGTCATGATTTTGCAGTGATATAGTCTATTTATCAGTGAAGATAAAAAACGACTTATCGGTGTTTTTTGAGGACTAACGTGTCCTATATAACCGTTTTCCAACGATGCAATCCTCGTAAAGTGTGTTTCTATTAACATCAATTATAAACAAAATTTGTTTGGCAAAACTAATTTAGATACCTTTAGATTATAAGATACCGTAGTTCCATTTGTATTATAAGGAGTGGACTTCTGTCCTTGAGAATTAACAATCGCTTAGGTGTGATTTTGTTATTAATGTTGTTTAGATTTATAAACTTGTTGTATATATTTGTTTGTTGTTTTTAGTTTATAGGAAACACGGTTCATCCCGTCTCTCCATTGAGTTACATTCCTACAACACCTATAGGGAAACCAAAAACATTGTCGGTTGCAAAAATACCTGGTGAACTTCTTGATTCTTCAATGGAGGCCTCATCGTTTGGAAGTGCTGAAAAAACTCCTCGAAAATCCAAGGTGTGTTAAACAGCAGATTCCGCTATAGAGAAAGAGAAAGCGGGCCATTTGTCAATAGCATTTTAATATTCTTAATTCTAACATTTTCCTAGCCTGCGAGGCAGCCGGCCCAAGCTCTTTCAACCGTCGAGGAATAGAGTGTCTGCAGCGCAGGCTAACATTTCCGTGAAAGAAAAAAAGAGTGAAATACACTTTCTTTTAAGAGGGTAAACATGTTAACGCCGCAAGGAGTTTTTTAACACATGGCCCTCTGGACCTACGGTTTAACGTCCTTATCGGAGAAGACGCGAAGGTCTGACCATCTGATGATGTTAGATCAAAGGCAGCACCTTCTCCTCAATTATTTTAAGACCCTGAGTGAAAGTCCGGCTGGGAATCGAACCCGAGCCTCCCGCACTGCAGACTGGCGGCTTGTTAACTGGGCTAACCAGGCGACGTGGTTAAAATAAATACTTTTAGTTTTAATACGAATAGGACGATCATTATTGTAAATAACATATACAAACTAGCACATGCGGAGACAAAGAACTCAGAAAAAATAGTGTACGGAAGGTCATGGGTTCGATTCCCATCTAGTGCTCAGATTTTTTTTCTTTTCCTTCGCATGTGTCCGTACAACTTTTAGTTTTATCATAAATAATTAAATATATTTACCCATTCATATTAATTGCGAGAACAATTTTTATTTTGGCTTTTTTTTTAATTTCGAACTTTGGGCGGCCAAGCGACTACCTTTCGTTAATTGACTGTGAAATCATGAGAGTAGATGTGTCCTTGGTCCAAGCGGAGATCATTAATTTGAGTTTTTGTTTAGAATTTTTTTTGGGTCAAGGGTCAGGATTGTTAACCTGTTTGAAATTTGTTTTAGTTATTTAAAGGTTAGAGACCGATGAAAGTGGTTTGTTTACAAATACATGCACGCGGTGGCTACACAACGAAGGAGATTAAATTTGAATGCGCAAAGCGAAGTCAGCAAGTTCGTCTATTGTAAATATTACACGAACTGAAACAGTATTTAATATTCAAGTTAAGTTCCCTACATTTCACGTGGGGAAGTAAATATTGATCGTTATCCTGCTAAAAACTATTTTATATAAATTAAAATGCTCCTAACTTTTGAACCAATTGAGGAAACCTTATTAAATGACCATTCATTTTTTTTGTCTTTGCAGGTATAATTTAGAAATGTCAATGTTTTTGACTAATTCTGAAGTTTTTCATGTTTTAAGGAAAAATATTGAATTTGGCTTTTAAAGAATCTAGTAGGAAAAGGGTTAAGTTAGTAAAGTACTTACTTACGAAGGAAATTAATGGATAAAGTAATGACTTTAAGTAATTACCTTGTAAGTATGGTCTTGGTAATTAATCTCACGTCAAAGCCAAACTTACGTCATGGACGTGCTGTGTTTTGGCGCGTTAATTTTTTCCGCCCTCGATGGAAATCATGTACATGACACTCCAATTCATTGACTTTTCATTTTGTGTAAATTTTATATCTCATTTCTAAACATTCTTCGATAATTTGGTGCATAGGATTTTCCCTTGTTTTAATTCCTTTTCTTTCATTTGAAGCAATCCTAAACGAGTTATTACACATTAAATTTTATAGAAAAAACGTCGCACACGCACTAGGCAAATATCCTTCAGTGAAACCAATGGTGGTACATCGGCTGAAGAACGTTTAGAGACGCCTCCAAGTAAGTAAAACTACTTGATTAGCATACGGCTATTATTTCTTTATTCCATTCTGTGCAAAATTCAAGTTTACCTTATGGATTTTCATCGAAGGCAAGCACTTTAATTTTCTGTGTTTTGTGAACTGATGCATGAGCAGTAAAAAAAATGCCATTTTGTCTCTTTTTCTTGTCTTTTGGGTAGTGTATAAGATCTCAATGCGTTATAGAAATTAATTCAAAGTAAAGTTCCAACGTTGCATTAAGTTGTTTTAAATGTTTAATAAAACTATTATTCCTCCGCCGGGTATTGTTTATCAATAAAACAAGTCAAAATAGCTCCAGTTAAACAGAATCTTACAAGCGGGGAACACGTTTTATTTTTCTAAAAACAATCCATGGTTTCAAGAACAAGATGAATTTCAAACAAGAATTGAAAAAGATTCCTTAAAAAGTTTTACCTGTCTGCTGCAAGAAAGGGGCCGGCACATTATGTAATAAGAAATCGCTTACCGCTAATCGCTCGCTGCACATGTTCGTCACATGAGATCCCGAGAATGTGCATCACGCTGGAAGCAACATTTTAATATATATATAAATTAGTTTTCGGTCTATTGCAAAGAAAAATAATGTTTTTGGCTATATACTAGTTATTCAGCTTGTGTAGCTGACTTGCATATTTAGTAAAACAGTTATTAAAAGTTTAAAATATGATTTTCCATTGAGATAAATAATACAAAATAAGGCATTAAATACACATGCAGTTATCAATTTTCATTTAAATAAAACAAACATTTTCGCTCTACATCCCGAGGATGCTCATGTACAGCGAAAACGTTTGTTTTATTTTAATTATAACTGTGTATTTAATGCCTTATTTTAAATTATAAAACAATTATTGGTTTTAATGTCGGTAAAAATTGAGGATACTTATCTCTACTTCTGTGAATAATGGATAGCTATTTTAAGTCATACTAACTCTTCAATCGAAAATAACGGTTCTACTTTGTTTCGTTTTTGTTAAGTTAATACATCATCTTCCAACATGAATCTTCTATATAGTGTTTTATCGGCTTACCTCAAGAAGCTTAAGAGTTTTTGTGCTTAAAGACGTCTTTGTAACTTTAAAAGAAATATATAAGAAAAGTTGACAAACAACGAGAATAAATTTTAGCAACTATATTTCGATCGGCCAGACCGATCTTCATCAGGTTATTAAGGATATCTTTACACAAACAAAAGTTATATATTGGGAAAACGAAATATGATATATCAAGCTCGTAAAAGATCTTAAAAATTAAAACCGTTGAAAGACAATAAACGAAATATGATATAACATGTAAATAACAAATAAGTAGTAAATTATACAAAAAATTAATAAATAAATAACGAAAAAATAAAAAATAAAAAATAAATTAAACCAAAAGAGAATAAAAAGGTAGAAAATGTAAAAAATTACAAATCTTCTCTAATGTTGTATTATTACAAATCTTCTCTAAAGTTATATTATTCCTATAAAGTGGCAATTCATTTTGTTTGTCTTGAAGAGCGGTAAAAATGATTGGTGTTATTCGTTCTAACTTTTGAAAAGTTGATGAAAACCTATTGCCGGTTTTCACGTTACGTCATGGCCATGTTAGTATACTCTTTACAAAGGAATTTTGTAATTATAGCATTTATAATAGAGACCATTCATGTTTGCCGCTATTCGAAAAATATATTATTAGTGGAAAAATAATTTATGTTTAAAATGCAGTAAATTTGAGTTGCCATGTTTTCGGCTATTCGTGTAATACGCAACAATTTACGTTTTTTTTATTAATTTTCGCTCCCTAGACCCTACTATTAATTTTAAAATCACCTTTAATTCCTCGATTTCGGTCCTGTGTGATTCATCGCTTGCCTCGAAACTGGCCGTCATCTGCTTTAAAGACTGAACTGTGAACTCTAGAGCTTGTTGTTTTTCGTCCGTTTCTTTTAACAGCTCTTTCTTTTCTTGTAAATCTGTCTGTAAAGCTCTGTTAGCCTCTTCCATTTGTACCTGTTGAATCTAACAGAAAAAAAGGTTTAAGAGTTTTTTTAGGATTACAAACGTCGTTGTAATGCTGTTAAAAACATTATTTAACCGACTGCATGATTGAAAATCTTGTTTCGGTTTAGCTTGAGCATGTTATTATCAAGTATTTTGAAAAGAAATTGTGTCTTTTGTTTGTCGGTTATTTAACCATGAATAGATAACCATCAAAAAAAAGAGGAAAAATAAAATGAATATGCAGAAGAAGAAGAAGAAGAAGAAGAAGAAGAAGAAGAAGAAGAAGAAGAAGAAGAAGAAGAAGAAGAAGAAGAAGAAGAAAAAGAATTGTGTTCATATACCGCTGTCATACATGCAAGAAAGCAGAAGTAATGCTTAATCAACAGCGATTAAATAATGATTAAGAAATAATAATATTTTTGTTGTTTAAAATATACACATCTATCTCATTGAATTCACTACATGACAGTAATTATTACCATAATACACGATTTATTTGAATTGATATTAGTCTAAATGCAAGAAATAATCAGAAAAACTTAAAATATCGATAGAAGTCGTCTTAAGTTAGAATCGAAGTTACAAAAATAATAAATTGAATTTTACGATCATTATACAAATTATATAGTTATTTATCAAATCTAACACTAGTAATAAGAGAAAAATGAGAATATTATCACCTTGTTTTCGGCTTCTTGTTCCTCGAGGAGCATTTTATGTTGTTGTATTTCATCTCTGGCTTTCTGGTATTCCTCTAAAGATATGGTTTCTTTCTGTAGGTTGTCGTAGACCTGTTGCAACTCGGAATACTCCGTGTTAGCAGCTGACAGCGATTTCTCAAGGTCTTCCGTGTGTTGTAACAGCGCATCGAGTTGACTGTCAATCGTCGTCATAGTAACATGGCTTTGCACGTCGCACGGTTCAATCACTTGATTTCTCTCTTTTAGTTTCTTTGCAACCATTTCTAATTCATTGCAAAGCTCATTCTTCTTTTGCAGAAGATTTTCATTAAGTTGCTCAAGTTTTTTCTTCTCGCTACTTTCGAACTCAAACTTTTCAGACACGGACTTTGAATACAGCTCAAGAGCTTTCTCTTTCTCCTGCAAGATTTCAACACATTCTTGCAAATCATTTATGGCTTGTTCACGTTTTTCGAGCAAAATTTTTGTTATGTTGTATTTCTCTTGAACGGCGCGGCATGAGCTCTCAGTTTCTTCGAGTTTGGCTTTTGCGTCTTCCAGCGTTTTGGTCAATTCCATAACTTGTTCATCCAGCTTTGTGTTAGACTCGTCTTTTGCCACCAAATCTTTTTTGAGGGACTCGGTTAACAGCTCGAGGTCAGGGACTTTTCTACCTAGTTTTTCCTTGGTCGAGACAATCTCCAATAACTTTCCTTTCAGGACTCCATTCTCCTGCACAACAGCTCGGAAATTTTCAACCATGATAGGCATCGTGCTAAGTAAACCATTTTCAGGGACAATTTTTTTCCCATCGATTGAGTCAACGAACAAAGAGTTGGATTCCGAAATAGTTGAGGTCGGACTCTCCGGACCAATGCTGTAAAGATCTGAAGAAGAATTTATACTCTCACCCAAAGCTGAGTCCATTGAAATACTCAAACTACAATCGCGAGTGCTATGTTTTCGCATATCATCTATTGATCGCGAGGCATTCAAAATTTCTTGAGAAAGTTTATCCTTTTCTTTCAGTGCAATTTCCAACGCGTTATCCTTCTCTTTAAATTTCTCTTTCCACAATTGTATGTCTTCTTTAAGACTAATATTCTGGCGTTTCACTATCTCGTATGCTTCATTTGCCTCAGAGCAAGCGGATTTTAAGTTAAAAATCCTTTCGCGATTTTTTTTGTCTTCTTTCTCCATTTTCTCAAGTTTCATTTTAAGTTGGTCGAGAGATTTCATGTTTGTCATTCTCAGTTTTTCCTCTTGACGAAGACTTTCCTCTTTCTCGTCCAATGCCTCCTGAAGCTGCAAAGTTTTTCTATTAAGCTTTATGATAGTTTCGTCTTTCTTTGTTAACTCGCTCTGTTTATTCACTAAATCTCTTTCAGCTTGCGAGAGTATTTTACTGCTGACGTTTAATTCCTCAGCAAACTTTTTATTCTCCCTTTCCAAATACACATTTTCTGCCTCCTGTTTTTCTATTGTGTCTTTAAGAGCTTTTTCTGACTCCATCTTTTTTCGTAAGTCTTTCAAGTGTTCCTGCAGCGTTTCGTTTTCTCTGGTCTGTGTTTCAAGTTCCTCTTCTAACAACTTCACGTGTTCCCGAAACTTTAAACATTCATTTTCCAGTTGCTTCGAGTTGGCCTTTTCTGTTTATGCAAAAAAAAGTAAAACTTCTACGTTAGAAATTAAAGAACATCAAGATACTGGTCGACATTTTGCACGAATAAAAAAAGAAAACTAATTAAATGAGGGCAGCAAAGAAAATGATTGAGTCCCGATATTATAGATTTATAAACACAATACGCGTCTATTTTGCGATAACATATTCTATTGTTTTATTACAGTTTAACTGAGTATGAAAAGTTTTATCATAATCGGAATTGTTAGCACTGTGCTTTGTTTTCTCGACAGCTTTCAAGTAGTTATTTATCTAATCAAATTTAAGTGGTAAGGTCGAGACTGAAATGACTTATTCATCTCCAAAAGCTTTTAGCTCTGAGTAAAAAGCACGCGTTTCTTACAGACGCGCAAATATCAATTACAAGTTTTGATGAATATTTCAATGTAATTTTTTCGAAACTCAATACAATAGTGCGTTTCTATATATTCTTCCCATGGGACAACAGAGAACGCGCGTAGTAATTAAAAAGACACTTTCAATTGGACTTCATACTTGTTTGTATAATGCATTGAAATTGATAACGCTTGAAAATAAAAGCAAACTTAGCTATATTTACGTTTATTCACTCCAACGAAGTACTCAAGTCCGAAACGTCAGACTTTCTTTTTTTATGTAGAACTTAAATTATCTATTTGTAAAACTGTTTCTATACTGATTTGTGTTCAGTTAATTTGAAGAACATTGAAAGGAAACAAAAACGAAGAGATTTGTCATTTGCATAAATACTGTTTCTCTTAAAAATTACTTTTTATCCAAGCAAAAAAACAACTGTTGTTTGTCGAGGTTTTGCTGACAATTGATGTCAATAGTAGAAAAATATTTCAGATTCTTGTACATTCCTTTTTATAAAAGCTCTCGGAGAACAAGGACCTGAACGGTACAGTTTTGACAACCCAATGTCGAATTCTTATGATCATCGTTGAAAGTTGTGTAAAGAGATTAATTCCGAGTGTTATTTCTTTTTCCAAACCACTTTGACAACGTTTTAATCGTTAAAAACATTTTTAGAAGGAAAGTAGTTTTAATCAAGTTTAAATAAATTTTATCATCAAACTAAAATAAAAAAAGTTTATTGCTACTGCGAATTACATTCAAATTCATTTTGTGTAATGTAATGAAATACTTGAAAACAAAACTTTTAATTAAAGTTTGTCATTTAGAGATAGTCCTCTATAAAAATGGAAGATAACGTTTGGCGTGAGTATGATAACGGAGCTGATTAAGTGTTTTGGAAATTCAAAGCATTCGAAACTCGATAATGCGATCTGTCCTTTTTAAATGAACATGAAGCAAAAAGCAAACTTTAAGATATCAAAGAGTTAATTTGCTGTAAGTGTAACACATTTTAAAACAGTAAACAGGAAGCCGGAAAAAAACACTTTCTGATCTCTAAATCATTAGCGTTGCTAAGCAATCTCCTTGAGATAAACTGACAACAATAGCGTTGAAAAATCAAGCTCAAAGCAAGAAATATAAATTATTTATGCCAATACTATAAATGTCTGCTCTTTTTACTGTTTGTTGTTTGAAATTTTCATATCAATGTTTTCCTTTGAGGAAATTATAAGATTTGAATCGAAGCGTGCATATTCATGATAGCCCTCGAAGACTGTTAATCAAACCGCGAAGATTCTGGTATCATAACAACTAATGTAAGTTTTTATATCTCTGCCAAGAGCAATATTTCATTACAATATATCACAAGACTTACAGATTCCTTCATTTTTTGAAACTGTGAGCTGTATGTGACACGAATATTGCCACGGTCAGGTTTGATGAAAATAGGAAAACATTTGTTTAACTGTGCCCCGTTGTATGATGCAAAAGAGGTTTGAAGAGCGAAAAGATCCACCGATTATAAATCTGTCAATCAAGAAAATAGCGTTCATTTTGTTGTATTGAGTTTCGCCCCACAAAATATTTGATGTTGCAAGGAAACTTTTTAAAAACATTTCTGAAATTATTTTAATTTGGTTGAAATTGTAACGTTCAAAACGCTACGATCTAACATGAACGGCCATGAACTGATATAAAATAGTTAAGATGATAAAATAGTTCAAATTTGCAAAGAGTTCTGATATGCCTTACACTGACCTCTAGCAAATGCAATTCAATAGTTCGCACAAGCCTACAAGGTTTTAAATGAGAAATTTAAATATAAGTCAGACAATATAAAGTGGAAGCATAACGGATTAGTAGATTAAAAAGGCAAGGTTTACTAATAACAATGAAGACTTAAATATGATTAAAACACCTAACAAGCTTGATTTAATAACGTTTTAGGAATGGTACGCGGATTAGTTTCATTTCAAATAATCTTTTTATCAACTTCATCATTCATGCTTTTTTAATCTTTGTTCACTATCAAATTAATACGCAAAAATACGGCGTTACCAACTTGACTTGAAAATAAAATATAGTGGTTCAATTTAAGATGAATACAACTCCGAAAAACATACTTGTAACTTAAAAAATTTTTAAGTTTAACAAGACAAATGTAACATTTATATTTCGGTTTAATTAAAACCATTCTCAAAACGACTGAATTCAGTGAATTCATACAACGCAGTGTTTTTTTAAAAGTTACAAGTATGTTTTTCGGAGTTGTATTCATCTTGTATTTTGTTCATTTGTCGGCTGGTAATGGTTTTTGTGGCTCAGTTTGCAAGGTTAATTTAATGTGTGTAAACATAAAAACGAGCCGTTTATTTTGTAAATACTATTGTAGGAAACAACTTAATAGAATAATCAGTGTTAGATAATACTTTTGTCAATGATACATGTCAAACCTCCCCCAAATCGTTTAAGACTCCTGACTTTCAGACAGAAAAGTATATTGACACTATAAACTAATTGCGATTCTGGGCCGGTGATTCTACATTATCTTGCTGTCTAGTTGGAGAAAATATATTCCATTTTTTCAATTTTTTTCACACGCGTTAAAGTCTGAGCAGGTGATTCTACATTATATCACGTCTCTCTCACTGATCAAAATGTTAACTGTATGGTAATGAATACCGTGTACAAAAAGCCATATCACGTAGGATCTGAGAAGATCACCCAGCTACGGAAATATGTATAAAATATGAGTAAAATAAAATGAATAGCTGGAAAACTACGTTGAAATTAATTTGTCAGTGAACCAATATGAGTAAGATGTCGGATCAAGCCAGCAACTTCAACCGTAGACAGCTGTTTCGTCCTTTTGGGACTTGTCAGTACGGTTTAGGGGATAGAGTAAACAGCCGGCCAAAAGTTTGTTTTTCAAACATGCAAAATTATATTCTTAACAAAATCTGAGCCTCAGCATTATTCTTAAAATAATCTTAAAATTTGACCAATTTCAGCCTCAACATTCTTATAAAGTATATTCTTATAAAGTAGAGAGCGTATTAAATATGTGGGCATGCGTGGTTGGCACAGTTCGAAAAATCTTCGGACCGCAAAGTCCCCGGTCCGAGCCCGGATTTGCTGGGATTCGAGTATTTGTGCAACCTCTTTTCCGCCTTAGCTAACTCAGCTTTCCATCCTTCCGGGGTTGGTAAATGATTGAGAACAGTCAAACCTAGCCTGCGTAGCAAGCGTTTCCGTAGGCTTTTGCTAAGATTTCCTGCTTTGGCCGCGTAAAAATTGGGGCGAGAGCAAAAAGCGAAAGGAGGGGGCGGGGGTGGGGGAGGAAGGAAACC
>JAOBAY020073683.1:0-19815 GCA_025331085.2 Zoanthus sociatus | reverse complement strand
CCCCCCCACGCGCCGCGGGCCCAGAAAACTTTGTTTGCTTCCTCCCAGCAAAATTTCTCCGTACAGGCCTGTAGATGGTTTGCCCGTTTTGAATTGTACAGTTAAGAAGCTAAAATACATCAGTCCGGTTTGGGAACTTTCTGGCTTTTCGGCCGCAACCGGGGCACTGCAAATAAAAAAATAGTCTAATGACTAAATTTGTAGTATTTGAGAACACGAGGGAGATGTAGAACTCACCTGCGGCTCGTGTTTTCTACATTGCTCGAGTGTTCTCAAATGTCCGTCGTCGTGTTTTATCACAGTGTAGTATACACGGCTTAGGCTTCTTTATTTGTTTTATGACATAGATTTTACACGCCACGAGTAGAAACAACAAAGCACACAGATCGACAAACTAACACAATTTAATTCTCGACAGTTTTCGCTTCTTCTTGTTTATTTGATAATTTACTCTCGCCCTCAAAACTTTCTGCTGCTTTGCAGAGAACTCCATAAGTGTCTTCAAATAAAATGTTTTCCGCCATCTCTAACAAAAATGTTGGCAAGAGTAATGCCGGTGGCGAAAAACAATAAAACACGCTTTCTCTATGTTTTATACTCTGGCAATAACAACGCATTAGTCGATTTGTTTGACTTGTAATATTAAAATTGTTCCTTAGTTTTATAAAAATTAATATTCATAGGTGAACATACCTTCACAAGTTTGTGTAATGTGCTTTTTTCCAAATGCTGTTTAGGAATTTCTTCTTAAACGTATAACATTTTATTTCAGATCTAATGGTCTGAGCCAAGTTGTCCAAAAGTTGATTGGCAATGTTGATAAAGACCTTTAGGCTTTAATCCAAGTTCTTGCACATTCGGCACAGCTACTACAGACGTTAGACTCGAATCCAGACAGATTTGGGCTGTAATTTTCGATTAACAAGTTTTTTCCTCTAAAAGTTCGAACGGTATTTCATAAAAACCGTAAAACTTTCCTTAAAAAAAGTAAATATTGCTCGAATTTTTGCTTACAAGACTATTAAAATTAAACAGCCATTGGCTTTCAACTACTCAATCCTGCTGTTGTCACGGCACAGTGCGCACATGAACGCGCGCGCGCGCCTCCATTTCCAAAAGGCGGGAAAATTTAGCCTCGCGCGCGCGCTGCATAGGCAAACAGGAGCCGCGATTTTTTAAAATAGCTGAATTCAGCTGAAACAAAAACAGGCCAGAGATCAAAGCGAGAAAGAACTTAAAACCTAAAAAAATCCGCACACGAACTGTTTGTGACACTTCTGTGTTTTTTTCCAGATTTTTCTAATGGAATATCCTTAAATCTAAGAAAAAATACAAGCCATGCAGTGAGCAGGGCCGAAAATAGCCGCGGGGTTTGAATACTCACGAAGTTTAAACTACTTCTGGTGAAGGTAAAACATTCAAATTTTATTTTTAAGTTTCTCAACACCTTTTTCATGAAAAGAACTAGTATAGATTAAGGAATGATTTTTGGTTTTATATCAAACTAAAGTATCTTCAATTGTTTTAGATTTTTGTTTTTGATTTTGTGATATTGTGCCTGCGTGGTGACCAATTTTTGACAATTTTAGCTTTTTTATCTACTATTCTGTCAGTATTCTATCTTTAAGCTCCTTATCTTCAATTTGCTGGATGCGGTCAGAATTTCTTGTACTATTAATCATTCATGTAATATTGTCTTAAGCTATTTTTTGAAAATCGACTAATAATCGGTTCTTTTGCCAAACATATTTCTCTTTGTATTGTTTTTACCGGGCGGGTTAATGATAGAATGTTTCAGTAGTGTACTTATATCTGCCAGCTCTCACAGCTTGGACGTGAGTATAACGTCTGTGCCGACTGTGCATATGGTTCAAGAAATTTTATTTCACGTTCGCCAACGACTGCGGAACAATCTTTCACTCGTTGAGCTAGTGAGCTTTTAACTTTGCAGTCCTAGCTGTTTCGAAACAGTTTTCAAAATATTTGTAACATGCCAAAGCCCAATGTAAGAAACGAACTGATCTCCATGGAAAATGAGTAAATCACAGTTTGAGTTTTGAGGCGGTTGAAAAGCACTGAGGGAAAGATTTTGTCTGTTTTGTGTCTTTTGGGCGCTTTCTTCAATTAGCAGTTTTACAAATAGATAATTATATTTCAGCGTAGTAAAAATAATTTTTAAACTGCATGCATTCACTCCGACGAAGGACTATAGTCCGAAACGCCAGTTTCAAAATTATTTCAACTACGTTTACGGTGTAGAACTTATCTATTTGTAAAACTGTTTCTGTAGAAACACTCACGCAGCATAATTTGATTCGTCTTCGAAATATTTTGTTTAATTTGGGATGTCTTCGCGAAAACCGATTCCGGTATCCTCGTGTTATATTCGAAAATTCCAGCACTTCAGTAGAAAAATTAACGCCGTTAATTGGTAAGGTATATAAGTAAATCTAAATGAATTCTGTTATTATATACTTTAATCTTTATTTTGTGATTTAAAGTAAGCTCTTTTATCTTATCTAATCAAATCGCACAGCCGTAGGCCCTATTATAAACTACTATTTATTATAAACTTTCTAAATTTAGCGTGTGGTGGTGTTCTTTTTTATGTTTAACAGCCATAACAATAAACTAAAGAGCAAGACGAATACAAGAATACCTTCTGCAAGTTTTTTTATAGAATTTGATATAGTTGTTTTTAATCATAAAAACTCATTTCAACGAGGGTGACGTATATTTAGGACTGGCTTATTTGAAGTAGCAAATGTTCTTTTATCAACAGAGTTGCTCAAGCCAAAGCAAAAAATTAATAACTCCATCTTTTTTACCAACCTAGCGGCCAATGGTCATAAATTAAGATTCCACTAATTATCCTCAGCTTCTGACTTCTGTATTGTCTCAAGCGGATAAGAGTCTTAAATCTCCCCTAAACGCGTTAATCCATTACATGTCCCCAAATTTCTCATGTCACCGTGAACATGTCCGATCGTCTAGTTTATTTATGAGGAACATGGGATAAAATGTCTTCAACATTTTGCCTGACACTAGCTGGGGATACGTAAGCCAGATGAATACATTTACATGAAGACACACGAGACTGACTTGTGCGTTCTTGTATGTTTTTTAAAAAACAGACATGGCTCCAGACAAACATGACAGCATTAGCGCGATCATGTGTAACCAAGGATCTGACAGTAGTTGATAAATTAAAAGGTAAAGGTGAAAGGTAAAGTGAAAAGATAAAGGTAAAAGGTAAAAAAAATTAAAAAGTAAAACTATAGAAAGAGCATAAATAAATAAAAAGACAAAAAGTAAAAATACAAGACGTATAAATAAATAGAAAATAAAAGATAAAATAGAAAAAGCGTAAATAAATAAAAAACAGTAAAGGTAAAAATAGAAAGAGCATAAATTAAAAATAAATAACAAAAACAAAAGGTCAAAATAGAAGAAGTGTAAATAAATAGAAAAATAAAAGATAAAAATAGAAAAAGCATAAATAGATAAAAAACAATGAAAGGTAACATTAGAAAGAGCATTCTCAATAAGATTTGAAGCTGGCGGAGATATTCTGAAGGTAGACAGCACCTTTATTTATCTGGGGTTTTTTTCTTAAAGCGTTTGTGTTGTGACCGCATTTTCCAGCTTATTTCTGCCAGTTTCCGGCCACCGAAAACGTTCAAGTAGCCTGCCATATCGCCGGTTGCCGGCGATTATTTACAACCGGAGACAGTTCACAATAAATGTGTATTTTGCAAGTAATGTCTGCCGCGATTATCAAGGATGAACTTGGTCTTCTAATAATAAATCTCTGCTACAATATATTAAATGTTTTCTGTCGACACAGCTTTCCATAATGGTTGTATTGTATATAAATATTGCATCAGCAAAGTTGTTGCCCCAAAATGTTGTTTTTGAAAAAAACATTCTTGTTTCTGATTAAGTATAGTTCTTTTAATCATCACTTTTTATGTTGACTTTGTAGGTAGCATAAGTGACTACGAAGAACTTGAGAACTATCAGTTTTCTGGGAGTGATGACGAAGATGAACAGCTGTTGGCAGGGATGATCGCTGAAGAGATGGGGTAAGTTACAAAGATCTGTCACCATTAACTCAAATGCGTCATGTTTACACGGCTGTTTCACTCCTTACCTCTGTGGGACCATCGTCAAGTATATAATTTGCCAGAGACAATAAGAAGCACAATATTTGAAGATATTTCTCGACGAAAAACGTTCAAAACCAGACATTCACGCTTATCATGCCATTTTTGTTAAAATCTGTGTGAAGAGATAATTTTCTGTTCAATAAATGCTGTTTGTATATCCCGGCACTCTCGCATAGCCTCTTCTAACTGCACCAAATATAATCTGCCATGCCACCCTTACTTTATTAAGATTAACTTGATTAGTCATTATAATCATGAAGAAAATTCATTTAGTTCTTCAATTGTGCTACATGCTTTCATTGTTCCACAAACGTTTTTCAAAAGTGGCGCGGTGCGCTTGCTCGGAACTGGTGACACTGAACCTGTAAATAAAAACGTTTTGTTCAGTTTAAGAGTTACCCTGAATTTTCAATCTACTTTGTCGAATTTTCAGCCACGTCCGAGATGCCCAGTCAACTCTTCGAAGAAACTTGACTTTGATGCAGGGTGGTACTTATAGACGGGAAATACCTGGTAAGGAACGTAATTTGAGCAACCCATCTGGTAGACCTGAATCCTAACCAAGTTTGTTTATTCCAGACAGAACTTACTTATGTTTGCATAATAGGTAGATGGCTGGTCTACCTGTGGTTTATTAGACTGTAGTAGTTATCTCACTAAGAACATTTGATTTGGCGTCACGGTCTTTTCATTTGGTATACTTTAACACTGAAGGCTGTAAGATTTTTAGTTGGTTAAGCTTTAGGCATGAAAGTAAACTCATTCCACAAATGTTTTACAGCAGGGAGCATCCACTAAAACACTTCACTTTGTAAACATTTTGTACATTTTTTGATCGAATAAATTATATACACAAGCATCCCCTCCCGCTTCCCTTGGTAACCACAGACCGACATTTTAAAAGTGCTAAAAACAAACAAGCAAGAAGCAATGCATTTCATTGTTTAAGTTAAGTGTGCTGTTGGCGTGAAAATTGTAATAATCTGACTTAATAAATCTAGTTCATTGTAAAACTTTTGAAGCTTTGTTTTGCCTCTCTTACCATGATGGCAGTAAATATCTTGTATGACATAATCACTTCTACAAATTTTCATACCCTTTTTTTTCCTTTTCCAGTTAATCACGCTCAAGAGGTAAGTGGTAACACTTTGATGCTTAAAATATAGAATGGCTTATTTATTTGTCACGCTCATTTCGACATATCGTACTTTACCATGACACAGTGATAGTCTTTGATGGCAAACCGCCAGTTTGACATGTTCATCACTGTGACAATCTCTTAGCGTGGTCTTACTTGGGACTTAATAGGTTTTCTTCAGCGAGCAATATTAAAATCAGTAAGGATAATCTATTGAGTTGGATGTGAAGGATATTTTTATTAGTAAGTGAAAAAGTTTGTTTTTACGCCTACTTTTTTATGTATTTTGGAACAGGAGCTCCAAAGTTTAATGTCATGCATTACATGTTGTGTTAGTAGACTAGTTCATAAGTTGGACTCACGGGTAGTTTGTCTTGACCGGGATATAGTTTGGTACCACCCTTAATTTGACATAGATTACTGTTTACATTTTCTATGAGAAGAACTTGTTAATCCAAAAATTATAGCTAAAATTTGTTGAAAAATAGGTTGGAACAAAGAACATAGTATTAAATTTAACCTCGTGTTAATGTTAGTTGCCTTTTGAAGAACTGGGCCCTGTAATACGTAACGGGTTTGATAGACAGTCCTGTTTTCTTGAATGACTGTTTTCTTAACGAAGTGTTGTTTTAACTTTGCCGCGTTAAGGGAGAACTGAAGGCTAAAATTAGCCTATTTTTGTTTGAATCTATTGGTATAGTAGATTAACTCTTGAAGTTTTTTTTTTAATAAAAGTGAAATTACATTGAGAAATTTAAGGTAGAAACGAAGATAAATCTTTAAAACAGTTTTGGTACCATGGTCGCTATTGAGCTTGTAAGCGGTATGATATGATGAAGGTTACGTACGATATTCAGGGTTTAAATTATGCAGTGTGCTTCGAAATCTTGATATTTTTAGAGCAATCTCTGTCTTTTGAAGTTACTTTTCTTTTACGGCAGCCCAAACCCGCACTTTAACCATGTTTTTTTCTCTCATTAATCATTCAAGTATCGTAACCTACGTCATAAACAACCGCTGCCATCATATATTGAGCTGCCGATCAAATTTTGTTGAGTTGTTACAAAACCTCAAACTTTTCTAAACTACATGGTTAACAGCTTAAAAAACTTCATATAGTTGTTCTACTATGCCTAGTTATTCAATCAATAAAAGGTCAATTTTATGGGTCAGTTCTCCTTTAATATTTGCGTCCCAGTTACGCATTTTAAGAGTTTCAAAAACAAAGATTTTGAACTTTATGAAATTGTGTAATCTAGATAATAGGCGCCCTTCGTGTTAAATACCGTCCTGCGATACATTGGAAGTTTTGCAGAGAATGTTTGTGTGTAAACAGTTGTTCTAACAAATCATTTTGAGGGTTAATTTTTATATCTAGAACAATGGTATATTTTTAGAATTGTACAAAGAGGTTCAAGAATGTCTTTAGTTTGCTTACAAGTCTTCTCTATATACCATCTCAAATCCTGTTTTGCTTTAGTCACTTAACTAAGCTTCTGTTGTATGCTAATACGGGATTCTCAATTTTATACAGGAAATGAGGCCAAACGTTCGCCACTCCACGCCAACACCGTATACACAAAATTACGGTGCAACGGGCGGCTACGACAACGAAGTGTTTCCAAGTTACATAGACCACCGAGGCGAGAGTTTTAGTAGCCTACATACAGAGGATACACTCCCTGCTTCAGGATTCCATAGGGCGTCCCCGTAAGTTGATACTTACTGATATTTAGACATGGTACTCACAACTGGAATTCCTGGAAAACTTCTCGAAATTTGAAATTTTCTTCCAGGGCCCTGGGAAACTCCTGGGAAAACAGGTAATTTCCCCGTATTCCTTGAAAACTCCTGGAATTTGTGGAAAAACGTTCTTCAGGCTTATAAACAATCCGAAACTTCAAAAGCCTATGACTCATGATTGCACCTTTTGTGTTTTGCATCAACTCATGCACATTCAGTTGCTGCTACTGTTGTAAAAAAAACTCCTGTTTTTGACGAAATAATATTTGGCCTGGGGTCCTGGAAAATGAATTATTTACCAAGTAGGACTCCTCGAAAACTCAGGGACTGAAATTTCGTTATCATCAATCAGTGAGGACTATGCTTAGATACCTTAGGACGACCTCGTAAGGTGATACTTACTGATACTTAGATACCATACTACGACCTCGTAAGTTCATACTTACTGATGCTTGGATACCTTAGAATGAACTCCTAAGTTGATACTTAGTGATACTTGGATACCATAGGACGACCTTGTAAGTTGATACTTAGTGATACTTGGATACCATAGGACGACCTCGTAAGTTGATACTTAGTGATACTTGGATACCATAGGACGACCTCGTAAGTTGATACATACTGATACTGATACTTAGATAGCGTAGGATGAACTCCTAAGTTGATACTTAGTGATACTTGGATACCTTAGGACGACCTCGTAAGTTGATACTTACTGATACTTAGATACCATAGAACTTCCTCATAAATAACTGTCCATAAGTAACTGTCGATATTGATGTTACCTTTCCTCGTAACTTCTTAGTTTCGCGAAATTTGCTGCAAGCTTCTGCTTTAACTCTTCAAATATTATTATTATTATTATTATTATTATTATTATTATTATTATTTATTCATATGTTTAGGGCTTCAATGGATGGTCCAGCACGATATGACAACGACAGGACTTTGACTCGACCTTCAGAAGGTATGGATAGGATTAAGTTTCGTTTTACTTGAAGAGTGGAACATTTCGTCTCTGTAACCTGATTCGTAAATTATAAGATTGAAAGCTGGAATAATTCCTTAAAACCAAAAACAAACTTAAATGTATTTTTGTAATTGAAGTCTCTGAATGAGTTCCTACCGAATTAATTTATCAGAAAAATGAATAATAAGTTTATAGAGCGATTTTTAACATTACGATGCACACACTGTGGTTTACTGGATAAAAACAATGCTTAGATTATTTATAAATATTTACCATTTAAGTTTGTTGGGAAAATATGCTGGATATTGTTTAATATTGCAAAGAAAAAGTCGTGTAGCATTTTAACAAAGTGTGCTTATGACATGGACATGTAAATACGAGAGGTTTTCCAGCAAAAATTATCGATTTTCCAAGTTTTTAAGGATTTTTAAAAAATCTTTTGCGAAGTATATCGTCTATATTAATTCTCAAGAAAGGCCATCGTCATGAATAGTTACTCTGGGGTGAAATTTATAAGTAAAATGTTTAATTGCAATAACATAAACTTCAAACTGTTTCAAGTGAATCTTGTTTCCATGGCAAATTACCATTGTTAGGGGTAATGCCCGAACAATATGGCCCCAGTGCCCAATTTTAGTGACTGCAAATTTGATTCAGGTGGATATGGGAAAACTGTCCAAAGTATTTGTTAAACAGATCTTCGACCATGTGTGAAGTTCAGGATGGTGTCAATGATTCGTTCCGAGTTTCTGGAGAATGAAAAAATTACCAGTTTGATCTCTCAAACAATTGCATTAATTTTGCGTTATCGATTTACATTTGTATTATAAACATAGGTGCAATGTTTTTAGGGGCATTGATTACTAATAACATTTATTTCTAATGTAAGTTTGTTTTCTGTTGCTGTGTCCAACAAAAATGGTGTTTATGTTGTAGTTCTACAAGTTGATCGTTATCGACGTCAGGAACATCGTGAGCATCAGATCTTTGACCACCGTGGTCGCCAGCCAGCTCATTTTATCGACAACACTAACATCGAGGATGAGCTTAACGATTCAATGGTGATCAGAGATGACGACCAAGACTCTGAGGTAATAACCTGGGTGAAGTTTCTTCATTTCTCTCTTATATCGTAATTTATAAACGGGATGCTGTGTCAGTTCGATAGAAGCAATTTGATAAATGTATAAGTTATAATATATGCACCGTAGTGAAAATATTCTTTTACGATGTATATCAGATGTCTTTGTCATAATTCAGTTAACTATCTACCTGATAAAGGGAAGAACGTCAAAATCTCTGATCTTTGCCGATGTCATTATTTTTTTCGGGAGCGTACAATAGTAAATATGAATAATTTAGAATAAAGTTAATATAAATAATGATGTTTGCGATTAATCCTTAATCGTACTTAGTATTTACAAAAGCAACCGGTATCTATTTTTCAAGTGCTGTTTAGCTCCTGTAACTGGCGATATCCAATGACAGGAAGAGTCTGTGCTTAAAATAAAAAAAGTTTATTTGTATTGTTTCTTTAAAAATAAAGTGCATTTTTATCTATTTTTTTTTAAATGCTAAGACAACTATCCCCTCAGGGTCGGTGCCTAGAACAAGATATATACCTCGACACTTCACGTCTCGGTATATATCCACCACTATTCACCTTGGGGAACAGTTCTTAATTAGTACTTACCAGTTAAAAGCAAGCAATATCATATTTATCGAGCTTTGATTAACTCCCATAGCTCGCAAGATCCACGCCTTACAATTGATTTTGCAGCAAAAGTTAAAATGGCGTCAAGTTTTCTATTTGACGGGACATATTTGCTTTAAACAATGAACTATTCCAACGAACTCTACAAGAGCGAAATTTGGCTTTGGTTTTACTGGTAATAGTTTGACATTTTTCTTTCAGAATTTGGTGAAAATCCACAAGTATGATCTTCAATGCTGAAAGTGCGACAGAAATCCCACGCGCTCAAAATTGAAAAATATGACATTTTATATTTTTTTGAAAAGAAAGTAAATTTATATCCAAACACTTTGGTTGTGCTAAAATACTTTTGCCTACCTTTCTCATGCCCCAATGTTTACTCGCATGTGAAAGCCCGTGCAAGAGTTTCCCTCCTCCGATTGGCGTATTCTTATCACGTGACAATACGATAGTTTAAATGCTTGCTCATAAAAAATCATCACAATCACAGTTATGTTAATTAAAGCATAGTTGTTCTAAGTGTTCTGAGAAAATCTTGGGGATGATATTCCTTTTAAAATTTTCATTACCTTGAAAATTTACTTTAATGTTAATCGCCTAGTAGTCGCACAGTCTTATGACACCAAAAAATGTATTAGCAAAAGTTATCGTACCAATTGTTGAAGGTTCCGTTATTTATGGTTTTTTAAAGACGCCTCAATAACAATACACAAACAGCTTTTATAGCTTGGATAAATTATGTCCTTAACCATATTTTCATGTTTTGTGTCCGTAGATCTTTAAACATTTTAGGTAATAAATTGTTAACATACTAAATTGATACCTTAAATTCAGATAGTGTGAGCATAAAATGATTAACTGTTGTGTATATTTGCAGCTAAATAAAGTAAACGATCGGTCCTTGACCTCGCTTCACCGTACAAGCCAACTTTATCAAGAAACATCGCTCGTTAGTACTGAAATAAATCATTGCATGCACAGGGTTCGTACAGGCAGTGTAAACCTTTGAAAATCCCTGGAATTTCTTAATTTATTTCTAGAAAGTTATTTTAAAACTTTTTTAAAGTCTGTTTCTGAAAATAATTTTATGTTAGTACTTTTAAAGTAAGGTGGTTAACCATTTTAGTTATTTAAAAAAAAATTAAAACGTTTTCTGAACAAGTTGTGGAACAATGGGCACGAAGAAGTCCTAAAAACAAAAAGCATAAAAGTGTTCTTGCAAACTTTGGATTTTTGAATTTTCATAAAGTGTACGAACCGTAGTTGGATTTCTTTTGAATTCTCGTAGTTTAAATTAACCATATAATTAACCAATTGCAATATAATCGCAATCTGTAATACCATAAAAGTTATAATAAAGATGTGTAATTATAAAATAACGGATTCTAAAATACACACGATATTTGCATGATGCATGATATTCACGTTACTAAAATAAACTTGAGAGAGTAATACTATAATAAAATGTCTGGTGGCTTAATTTATCTGTTCCAATATAAATTAATTGATTATTGTGTTTGTTTCAGCTAAATAGAGTAATCGCTGAATCCACTCCTTCGTTGCACCGTTCAAGTCAACTTTTTGAGGCAGTTTCACTTGTTAGTACTGTGTTAAATACACTTGATTTTTAAATACTTCTTGATATTCATAAAATGCTCGGACATAATTACAAAGTATTTATTAATTACTTCAATTCCTGATTATAATATTTAGAATAAAGCTTGCAAGTTTCCGAAATATTAGTTGACTTACCGTAATTTAAATGACTTACTAATCCAAAAAACCTTTAATTTATTTTTTTAATTTGAACCATGAAAAGAATCAAATGCAACCTTTAAGTTTTTAAAACTGTTATGTATCCAGTTGATACCAAATTAACATTGTTAAAAATGACAACTTATCAACAAACCATCCACCACGGGTAAACCACTCACCTACCCGTCCCATGTGTTAGGTTAGTATTAACATAAAGAAATTGGTTACACTGCTAAATAAATTTGTTTTAACCAGTAAAATTTAAAATATCGCAATATGTTTGTTATAAATTATGTTTTGTAATATTTTACTTCTGATTGAAACAAATAACAATAAACAATTCTGAAAACCTGAAAAAAAAAGTTTTAAAATTTGGTATTGTTGTGTTAGTAAACCACTGATATTGTTGTTCCTGTCTATGTTTTTGAAGCCATGATATCTTTAAAGCTGTGATTTTGTCATGAGGATCCATTCAAAGTGTAAAGCAAGTTAGCCGACCAGTAAAAACATGTCTGCCAAATGGAAGGTGCTTCGATTTTCCAAAAAATGCAAACTAATTGCACGCTCTCCGTTTAGCGTTGGTGGGAATGAATCCTATTCTGATATAGGTACCATTTAGGTTTCAACGTTTGAGATTTGGTAAACGTAGGTTGTGATAATAAAATAAATTTGAGTTAAAGAAGGAGATATGATGAATATCATGTTCCGAGAATGAGAGACAACTGATTAAGTGCTGATCGCCTGCACAGGTCCAGAACTGGAACTGAAAATCGGTTAAGAACGCGTGAGAGTTGATTAATACAACTATTAAGGATACTTTTGTTTCCCATTGTAGTCCAGTGCGTCAACTGCAAGTTTTGGGGAAGTGAACGGAAACGCCAACAGGTCAGGCAACCTTCCGGATGTATTACCAACTCACCAATCACGTTTAACAAAAAGTCAGGTAATTACTATTATTTGATTTGGTTCAATTTGTTTGTGGTTAAGGTTTTAAAATTAAATACCTTCATATATTGAAATCAGGTGTGATTGAAATATGGTTAGGTCAACCATTTTTGGTCAACCAATGACCATACAGAAAAAGTAATAGCCAATCAAAAGAAAGGAAAATAGCTGTGTAAAGTGCTACTTTTAACAATGTTAACAATGCTGCAAATTGAAAAATTGAAATAAGTGGACATAATACATTTAAAAAAGTGAAGTTTATGACTGGTTCATTATAGTTATTTCATGCTATGTATAAAAATTTGCTAATTGAACTCCCTTTCGTTCAAATTTGGTCGAAAATCATACCTATGACATACAGTCGATCTTATTCAGTGAGATCGTAGACGTTTGACATGTTTTAAACTTTGTGAGTTGGGCAGTTTTGATCAGCCAATCATTAAGAAGTTTTTAACAACCAATCTTTTTACATTTTTGAAAAAGTCCAACTCAAATTATGGAGTGAATGAAGGTTTTATCTCACATTTACTTGCTTTTTTTTCAACTTTAAATTCTATTTTATTTTTCAGAGTCAGGATCACAAGAACTCGATGGAATCCATTGCATCATCCTTTGTGGCCCATGATCCAAAGAAAAAAATCACGAAACAACGAAGTTTCGGGTTCAGCCGTGCCCCGCCCCAGTCCCCCTCCGAGGTCTCTGTTAATCTTACGCCCGAGAGAACCTCAATGATGGGACAAGACGATGGCGCTGTAAGTAGAGTGGGAAAACTTAAGTAAATTGCTATAGTAACTTGATTAGTCTCACACTCACCAAATGTGTATTATTATTGTTTTTCTTTGCTACGTGGTTTTAAATAAATTCAGTTGTATCGTCAGCAAGGCAAAGGTTTTGCGACAGTTTCAAGATTTAGCACGTAAACACGGCTTTACAAATACTGACAGGACATTTAACAGAGGCAAAAATGTTCCAATAAGTTTTGTTTTTAATAATGATGTTGTAACATGCAGTTTGTAATTTGTCCATGAATGATAAAGTGAGTTAAGACGTTGTTAATCAAGTTACTTAATTTTAGATTAAGTTGGAACCTTATTCTGAACCGTAATCTTTACCGCAGTGCTTTTAACTGCGGTACAAACTTTGTGGCAATTGTTGGGCATCATAAAATGGCAAAGATTGTACCACTAAGGCATTGTAGCTCGTTATGCCTTAATCACACCAGATCGATTACAATAAATATTGATGAGTTAGCAGCTTTAAAAATTTACAAGTACAATTTTACCGCAATGTCATCTTTAATACTGACACCGAACGTATGCACTAGCAATATCGGTAAACTAAATTCCTAAAGTTTAATAAAGACCGATTGCAATTTTTAATTGTGTTGGACGTTAGGATAATGCAACCCATAATCACGGAATTTTTGTGGTACTTATTTTCATCGGATGTCTGCATTATTTGCACCATCTTGAATGATTTATCTCGTTTTGTCGCGTCATTTGCCGTTAAATGCAAACGGAGGTTGCGTCATAGCGAATAGTTTTACTTTGTATAAGAACATACCAGTTTTATTGTTAATGTACACTTTTTATGTGAACAAATGTTGTTTTCGATATCATAAGTTCTGAAAATAGCAGAAATAAAGTTTTAAACCACAGTGTGTAAGGGTTCGTTCTCAGCACATTTTGAGCTCTAAACAAGAATTGAAAGCACTCAGTAATCTATTACTTATATTTTTAACAATTATACTTGACGAACATTGAAAAAGGTTAAATAGTTTTGTTTTCTTTCTCTTTTTAGATGCCTCAAATACGAAAATACAAATACAAGTTCCGAACAGAAATTCTTTGTGGTGCATTGTGGGGTAGGCATAACAGTACTCACTATTTTGGAAAAGTCGTCTCTTTCTGGTTCAAATAAGGCACTGAGCTGAGTATTAAACCAAAACCATTGTAAGGAGCACAACTTCACTGGATGTTAGGAGCTATTCGGAGCTCTTTACTGCAAAAATTGGACGTTGGGTATCCAAGCGGTGATCACAATACTTTGTATATACCAACTATTTTGCATCCTTACTAGGTTCTGCCTTATCACTGAATATATTTGACCTTGGTGATTGCTTGACGAAACTTGCCACACTTTGTAAATATACAGACTCCGCTAAATGGATCTGCTCTCAGTGATCCTTGAGTCATTCATCAAGCTATTTAAAATGTTTATCTGGTTGTCGTCCTCCCAGCTAGAGTTCGTAAATAATGGGACAAGGGTTTTTACATTACATTGAAAAGCCCCTTTGTGGGATATGATTATATCTTTTGTAACAGTCTGTAAAAAAGGTAGTATGCTAATTTTTAAGTTTGTTAGACTAAATTATTTCTTTAAATGCAGGTGTAAACCTTTTGGTTGGAACTGAGAATGGCTTGTATCTTCTGGATCGCAGTGGTAACGGGAAAGGTAAACTCAATGTATTTGTAGTAGTAGTAGTTTAGTCGCAACAGCAGTAATAATAGTACTGTCAGAAATAGAATTGTTGATTTACTAATGTCTCTCTTGTGTTTCTAGTGTTCCAATTAATTTCACGGCGAAGATTTCAGCAAATCGATGTACTTGAAGGAATTAATGTTTTGATAACTATTAGTGGAAAGAACCACAAGTTAAGAGTGTATTACCTATCCTGGTTGAAGAACAAAATTTTGAAGGGAGATGAGGTATTTCTAGTTTAAGTATGTTGTTTAATCCAAGTAATATTTTTGTCGTGATTTTAGTAAAAAAGTAAATGCGTTCAAAGATGTCGTTTTATGATAGTGTTTTCTTTCTTGATTCTAATAAAAGGTAGATAGTTGAAAGATGTCGTTTTACCCTAGTAGTTGGTTTCTTCCTTGATTCTTGTAAAAATGTAGATACATTCAAAGATGTCGCTTTACCATAGTAGTTGGTTTCTTCCATGATTCTTGTAAAAAGTTAGATACTTTCAAAGCTTTTGTTTTACCTTAGTAGTTGGTTTCTTCCTTGATTTTAGTAAAAGTTAGATACGTTCAAAGATATCGTTTTACCCTAATAGTTGGTTTCCTCATTGATTCTTGTAAAAAGGTAGATACGTTCAAAGGTATCGTTTTACCCACTTAAGTGGTGGGTTTCCTCCTTAATTTCAGTAAAAAGATAGATTGGGTCAAAAATGTTGCTTTACCATAGTAGGGGCTTCCTTCCATTATCATGGTAAAAAGATAGATATGTTCAAAGATGTCGTTTTACCTTAGTTGTGTTTTCCTTCTTAATTGATAGTAACAAAGTAGATAAGTTTATAGTATTCTTTTTACTTAAGTAGTGAGTTCCTTTCTTGTTTTAAGTACTTGTAAATAAGCAGATAAGTTTGAATGTCCTTTTCTCCTTTTTGATAGTAATTCAACAGATGAATGTAAAAAAATAGTTTTACACAAATAATACATTCCTTCCTTTTTGCTATTTTTTACTGCTTTATTCATGAAGTTCATCGGCTAATCCATTAAAATTGTAAGGCTGTCGTTATTCCGTTATGAGTTTCAGTAATGTAGCTTTGACGCCTTTTAAACTCGTTCTATTTAATAATCTGTAAAAGTCGAAAAGGAACTTTACACTTTTTTTGCTATGCTAATATTTCAGGGAGAGCATCGAGGTCGACCGCGAGGGTTTACAACTGTCGGGGAACTTGAAGGATGCATTCATTACAAAGTTGGTAAGGCCTTGTGTTTCACGACTTTTGTAATTTTATGTGCGATTCAGGTACTGCTCAGTGCTTGGATTAGTGTCCCATCTAGGGGGAGTCAAAGACTCTCATCCGCTTAACACTGCAGAAGCCGGAGATAAGCACCGGCTCCATGAGCAACCTGGCATGTAAAGGATTTAGTTACCAAATTATATAAATAAGCTACCCATGGAATTACCAGTAGTAAATGCATTACTTTCCATTTTTAATATTGTTGTTGTTATTATTAATAATATTGTTATTGTTGATGTTGTTTTTAAATTGTTGTTGCGGTAGTGATTCTTGTTTTTTTCTCCTAGTATTTTTATGAATAGCAATTGCATTATTCAGTGTCGGATCTGGTCTATTTTATTGTTACCGTTTTTTTTACAAGTTATGGATTTTCAATTTCTTTCTTATTTTCTGACTTCCAGTGAACTTCCATCGAATAAAGTTTTTAGCGATAGCTGTGACCAACAGAATTGAGGTTTACGCATGGGCCCCAAAACCTTATCACAAGTTCATGGCATTTAAGGTACCAAAATATCATTTGGTTATAGCTGTTATCATAATTATTTATATAGGAAGATAGATTGATGATGAGAAACCACATCATGCACCAGACGTCATTGGGTAATTTGTTTCATGGACAGAAAGAAATTCCGTGAATTGCAATCCAACCAAATGCAAAGAGCTAATTGTTTGCAAGAAAGGGCATGTCGACGAGTACAACACCTTCATGGGATTACGCCAGTGCACCCAGCTTCCTACTGTCGGTCTGATCTTTCAGCCGGACTGTAGGTTCAACGTACATGTGAGAAACAAACTTGTTAAGGCAAATAAGTGCCTGTACATTGTCCGATCCTTGTGCAAAGAGGGGTGCAAACAGCCAGAAATAGACCATCTCTTTTGGTCCATTGTCCTTCGGAATACGCTCTTACAGTCTATGGAACACCTGCGTTGATCAGCAGACTGTTTACAAGACATTATTTATCACCTGCTTTTCTCATCTAATGGGCGCCTACTCGCGAACGTTTCCAGAATATGTATTTCCAGTAACGCAAGCATAACGTAACACTATCCAACAATGTTGGATTTCAGTATTAGGCACAAATATAGGGTGTATTTTTGATCACGCGAGGTAAAATGTTTGCATTTGCACCTCCCACCTCTATGACCCAGGTTCAAACCCAGCCTGGGACATATGTGGGGTGAGTTGTTGGTAGATCACAACCTTACGCCGAGGGTTTTTCTCCGGCCACTAGGGTTTTCCTCCCTACTCAAGATCAGATTTGTTAACGTACACATTGTGTTTTGCAGTCGTTCCCAGATCTGAAGCAGAATCCAATACACCTGAACATGACCATTGAGAATGAAAACAGTCGACTGAAAGTTTGCTATGCTTCTTCAGTTGGTAAGTGACTAAAAAACATCAAAACAAGCAACACTGAGGGATAAATAACAACATCTTTTAATAGCAAAATAAATACCGTTTTGTAGGTGTGGTATGTGTTAAGTTTAAATGGAGGAAGGTACCGCGTTTTTAGTGACGTTTCGTGATTTTTTTTAGCTTTCACCTTGCTCTTTCCTTTTTCCCTACCCCTCCCCCTTCCTCACCCGTCATATTAATTCACCTATTCATTGAGTCGGAACAGAATGATCTTGTTCAGTGTTTGGAAAGTTGTATGTTTATCAATAAAACCCTCTTAAATGTCATTTCAGGTTTTCACGCTGTCGATTTAGACTCGGCTACAGTTAACGATCTTTACATCCCGACAAAGGTACGGTGTTCAACCTTGCAACGTTTTTAACAAAGTAAACCATGAGTAAAGCGAAAAAAAGTTAAATGCTAAATTCTTTTCGAGTGGCCATGGAGCTGGCGCTTATCTCCGGTTTCTGTAGTGTTAAGCGGATGAGAGTCTTTAACTCCCACTGGACGGGACACTAATCCATCGCAGGTTAGCTCCCAGCAGATGCTGGAACTCATTTACCTACCCCGGAGGGATGGAAAGCTGAGTTGGCTTAGGCAGAAAAGAAGGTAACACAAACCACGCAAAGTTTGCGTCAAACTGCTGGGATCGAACTTGGGACCATGTGGTTGGAAAACAGGGATCTTAACAACTGCAGTCGGACCTTGAATAAAACCCCATAGAAATTCTAGTAATTTCTAGTTCTGTTTTTCAATTTCATAGAATTTATTCTTAACAGTATTCGTTACTACTTTACTCGTGATCAACTGAAGAGGAAGAATTCTAAAGTTCTTTTCTTATAAGGCGAGGTATTTCAGAAGGAGAATGAAAATTATCTTGGGCTGGTCTTTCTTTGGTGAAAGACTGCAGAACTTTAGCAAACATATATAGTACACTCGTTTTTTGTAAGAACCAGTTAGTTTTGCGGAGGCTCGCTGTTCTTAATTCTTTGACTGTTTAAGCCTCAATTTGTTCTTAATTTTTGTTCTTATTTCTGTGAGCGTTTGGAAATGATGAGAAATGGATGTATTTTGAGGAGATCCCTGTACATTTATCCAAAATTACTGACCACGGTTCATTTTGTCCTCTCTCGCAGTCCTCGCCCACAGGCTACAGATATCAATTTTTTTGTTTTCTAACGATTTTACAAGATTCAGTAAAGTTTTAACTAGACTCAGCCTCAGCTTGTTGTTAAATTGTTCTTAATTTTCGGCCAGTCTGAGCCTCATTGTTCTTATAAAGTTGTTCTTACAAAAAAAAAGCGTGTAGATTTTGATGCTGTATAATTGTGATATTACACATTCTAACCTTTTCTGCCGTTGTCTTTTTTTTTTTGAAATTTTAGTTACAAGGACTCTTTCTCCCACACGCAGTTATTCCACTACCAAGTAAGTTAAGCTTTTATCGGAACCTATTTTGATGTTCATTTTCCATCGTAAATTTTTATTCATTACTTTTGTAATCGAGTGGACTTTGTGGATCTTTAAGGCCTTTGGGGGAGGGCGTGCGCACCCTGCACACCACCCCTCCGTACGGACCTGGAAGAAGCAGTATATTGTATCCCAGTAAACAATTTTTTTATTCTTTTGACTTTCAGATTCCAACGGCAAAGAACTGTTACTGTGTTACAACGGTAAGTTTTCTCTTTTACAGTTGTTAAATGCAAATGAATGTTTTTCATGTTCTTATATATTACTCGCTCAAACCTCATCGTATATAGCGTTCGACACTGGAAGCCCAGAGTTATTAGAGACTCCTATACCCAGCCTTCTTGTCTTTCACTTCCTTGCTGCTCACTCGTGTTGATCTTTTCATCAGGTTTTAGTAACCAATTCGAATATGTTTCTCTTAAATAAACATGGTACTAAGCTTCTTTCTCGGAAAAGTCAAATGACCTAGTGAGTTATGAGGCAAATTAGGAGTCAGTCAGCGGTTATTCACTTAAGCTAAGGGTTAGAATTAAGTTTTTGCCCCATGTAAGGTAATCCGATATCCGGAATCCGAGAATTTTAGCCTGTGGAATTCGGAATCCAGCGACATGGAATCTGGGATCCAGCCACTTTTGGACCATGGATTCCACACTGTGGATACCGGATTCGAAGATCCAAAAGTGGAATTTCACATGTGAAATTACAAAATTGCCATGGCAACCGTTCCTACGCAGCCAAAATGGCGTCCAGGTTTGAAGATG
>JAOBAY020073672.1:0-11490 GCA_025331085.2 Zoanthus sociatus | reverse complement strand
GAAGTGAGAAGGACGCGGTAGTTTTTCATTCTTGTTTTTATAACGTTTTGAAATTTTTTTTTTTAAAGCTGAAGTCATTAAATAATTTTGGGCAGCAAACAATTATCCATTTTCAAAAATTAAAAGCGGTTGTTGAGATTTGTTTCAAGAGTTCGAGTTTTTAATAACACTTCTGGCGGCTCGGTAAATTCACAAAAACGTGGTAGATTTTCATTTATGTTTTTACAACTTTTTGCAATCTCTTTTTAAAGCTGAAGTCAAATCATTTTAGGCAGCAAAACATTTACCCCTTTTCAAAAATTAAAATCGGTTGTTGAGATTTGTTTCAAGACTTGCACATGAAGTGTGATAATATACGTGCCTATTGTGTTTGTTAGTCACGGAATCACTGCCATGAATGCTGGCAACCGCGATACTTAACATATTTGTTGTAACTGCAAAACGGTTTCCTGCTGAATATTTCCATTAGAGACCTTTAGTTTTACGCAATTGCCACAAGACAAGATGTTTGTTCTATCGCGTTCATTTACTGTATACGAACGAGCAATCATCAGCCATTTGTTCAGGTATTACGTTACTGACAAAAACTGAGTTTGTGCTGTGCATGAGTTTTCTTAGCTAGAAAGCAGTAGATTATTGTTTCTTATAAATTACGGTCTTATTGCTTCTTTTAACTATTCAAGTAAATTTGGCTTCTGTACAATTTGGCTTCTGTACTACTTTCTTTTTCTTGCCTACGATATATCGTTTAAGAGCAAACTACGATAAATCGTTTTGCCACTACGAGATCTCGAAATCTTTTGCAGCTTCCAACCTGCGATATGCGATATATCGTAGACTCTTAAACAATAGGATTTTGATATTTCAGACGATAAATCGTTGTTTGCGAGATCTCGGAAAATTTTAAATTTTTATTGCGAGAACAATACCCTTTTTGGGATACGAAACGAGATATCGCGACGTTTCTTTTGAGCACTACTGTATATTAGGCATATGGCCACATTGGTAATGGGCTTTACCTCTTCAAACTACCGTAAAGATAATGTACCTGATTGCTAGCAGCCATGGACAGCTGTTTCTGCTGGTAGTTTGTGCTATCTATACTTGAGTTCATCTTTGTAGCTGCATCCCACAAGCATTGTGCTTTTACCAGTAGGTAGCTGCTTGTATGAAGCTGTGACAGTCTCTCACAAACCCGTGACATGTGTACTTCACAGGGAACTTGGGTACTGGAAGTTTTGTAATTCTCTGGCCTTACAATTAAGGTAATTTTCAAGGGACAGGGGCTCATTCTAACCGCAATGAATAATTTATTCTTGGACATTCCTAACCTAATTTGGAGTCCTTGAAGTTTTTAAAAACATTTGTTTTAATTCATGAAATTTAAATCTATGATCATTTATTTTAAATAATTAAGTCATACTATTTATATTGATAATAAAGATGTTACTTGTTTCTACTAGGACACTCCACCAGGTGGTGGGCATCTCCCAATGCTAGTTCGCTTAATGTTCAGGGGAGCAGCTACTTCGTAAGTAGTCACAGTTAACTTTAAAATGGTCTGAGATCTACAGTGTTTTATAAAATTAATTTGTTCATTCATTTGTATTGAAACATTTTAGCAAAATACTATTCACTGGTTAAACATACAACATTCAATTAACCATCAGTCAAATTTTAGTGTGTCATTTAAGTTTTGCTTTTTTATGACTAAGGCCTAAACATGTTTAGGCCTAAACTTTTTTAGGCCTTAGTCATAATTTCTAGAGGCTGAAAATATAAGATAATGATTATTTATTTAGTTGTTGAAGTTCTTGCTAGCTTACAGTGATATCAGATATTTTGCGTGCAGCTATCTCCTCATCCACATTCCAAAAGCATTTTTCCCTTGGCTTATTTTGATGCTTGATTTACTTTTGTGGAAACTAAATCTATTTGATTCATTCTGTGGTAATAAGGTGTATTATGGTGCAAAACTGTAACAAATGAACACAAAATGTAACATTAATGGAAAAGGAAACAACTTTTGACCCAAGGTCAGTCTTAGGCAAAAATAAAATAGGATAAAAATTGCTATTTCGACGAATATCCCAAATCAAGTGCATGTAGATAGATAATGGTAACAAGCAATAATAACATATTTATCTTAAAAGACAATGTTGTACCTGAATGACAGTTAATACATTTTGGGTTCATGCATTTATAAGTAGTATACCCGGCATTGGTCAAGTACCACCAACTACTTGCCCAATTTCATTTAGAGAAGGTCAGAGTTAAGAATGATGCATGGTGGCCCACATCTTGGCTCACCATAGCCCATCCATAGGCCTGCCTGTGTTGTCGCACTGGGATGTACAGCTGGCATAGACAATTGAGTTTATAATCTTCACACATTTACGCAAAAGTGAGCAATGGTTATCTGTCACGTGTGATTTCAACTTATTTTTACATGTGGTAGGTATCAGTTGAGATGTCCTTTGTACCATGTGCTCTGGTGTGTGGATATCAAAGAAGTTATCTAATGATTTATTTTTTAATATTTGTATTTCAGGATTTGTTTCCATTTAAAGTTGATGTTTACTTTTGTTTATTATAATTCCTTTTCAGTCAAAGAGCAGATGTTAGCTCAATAGAATTGTTTGGGGTAAGTAATAAAGGCATTTGTTTAGATGAACTCTTGCAATATTCCAGTTAAGTATTGTTTGTGCTGTCATTTGGAGTTTTGAGGCCTATTTGAGCTGTAAAATCAGTTACTCTTTAACTGTCATTGTTTTATAATTTTGGTGTGAAAAAGGGTTTTAGAGGAAAATTTGTACACAATAAATTTCTGTCCTAATGCGAAACAATGTGTTTTTTAGATTAACTTTCAAGTTTGAATGTTGTTGATTTGCATGGCTGCATCCTCTACCTACACCTACTGTAGTACCGTTCATAACCACGAAGATCGTATCATAATGTCAGAAAATATTTTACAATGCAAAAAACTACATAAACATTGAAGTATTTATTATGCACTGCAGAATGAAAAGTTGAAACAACATATTACATGGAAGGTACCTTACAGATGAGCTTTGAACCCACAACCCTCCATGATCTAGTTGGATGCTCTAACCACAGAGCCATGGAAGATTCTATAGTGGGCAAGGGTCAGTTTTTGAGTTCTGGGTGCAAAATCTAAATTTTCAAATGGCTTGGCTTTTTGTCATGAGTAACTTTTTTTAAATTAAATTTTAGAATTTTAAGTGACATTGCTTACCTTACATAGCGTAAATGCAGGTGTATTAGCCGACCCCTGTTTTCAAGGCCCAAAAGTGGGTTTGAGGTATTGCCCTCTGTATTAGCCCCTTCTGGAAGTTTCATTGAAACCAAGAAATATTTTTAAAAAGCTGAACTTGACAACGTTTAATTGGCTAACCAGATTTCTTAGTTCACAGTTTAGTATTGTGATGTGTCATTTCATGAACAGTGTACATTGTCGGCATCTTGTCATAGTTGAAATTAATTGTACAATATTTGATTTATGACACCAAGAGCAATAAATATGGGCTGTTTTTATTTTTTCTGTTTTTTCTGTTTTTCAAAAGCCAACCCCCAAACTATGTAACAAACAATTGGGCTGCAATTCTCGGTTTATACACCTGGGATTTACGGTAAATATCAATCCAATTTTGATCCTTTCTTTTTTTTTTTTTGCCGGATATAGCCCACTTTGGTAGCAATCTCCCACTCCCACTCTCTATCTCGCTCGATTCATGGCATCCTTTTTCTTCAAACCAACACTGTTGCTGTCCTTCTCCACTTGCATCTCCCACATCTTCTTTGGTCGTCCTTGGTTCCTCTTGCCCTTCACTTCAAACTCCAACCCTTTTCTCAAAACGTGCCCATCATCTTCAACACATGCTTGTACCATCTCACTCCATTTGCCTTTACCATCTGAACCACTGTTTCCTTTAATACTAACATCTCCAGTAGGTTCTCTGTCCTCTTTTTCTCCATCGGTTTTGCGCCACACATTTGCTCTCACCATTGCTCTCTCGCTCCTTCTCAAAATTGCCATCTTATTTTCCCTCAAACACCATGTCTCACTCCCATATAACAAGGCCGATCTTACACAACTCCAATAAACCATTCCTTACATCTTAAGCGAGAACTGATCTTACACAACTCAAAAATAGGTGCTTGTCTAGCACATGTGGCTACTGCAAGTAGAAATGCAAATAAATGTGAAAGTTTCATACAAATCAAATGGAAACATATTGGAACCAATTTTTTCATAATTCTATTTGACTTTTTTTGAAACAAAACAGCTGTTGTTTGTGATACTTTCCACATGTTTATATCCGTAAACAGATAATCCAAATAATGTGGATGACTAAATTTTTTAAAATTAATTTTATTGAATTGAAGGGTCTAGTGCAAAAACAACGTAAGTGACTTTGTATGAAATGCTAAATTCTCCCAGTATGTTATGAAGAGATAATAGGGATAATGTAGAAAGAAATAAGAACTTGATCAAAATTCACTTTTGTCATTTTTATCTAGTTCAAAAACAATATATATAACTTTGTATGAAATGCTAATTAAATTCGCCCAAAAGTTAGAAAGAGACAAGGATCATCTAGTAAGAGTTGAGAACTTCATCAAAAATCACTTAGGTCATTTTTGCACTAGACCAATTGTCAGTCCACAAACTTAAGGAACTAAAATGACATCTCAACTCAAAATTATGAATTTCGTTCAAGACATGCAAGACAAAAACCATACTTTAAGGGAAAGCTTTCTTGTCAACTTTTATTAAGTCTGGTCCTCACAATGACATAAGCATAAGCATAACGGGTTTTATGTCGTAATGAGGACAGCCGCGACATAAGCATAACGTTGTACACAGGCACAAAGCTAATTTTAGTTACTATGCTCTCCAACACACAAAACAAGATGGCAGATGCCATTTTTGTTTTCTGCAATTGCAAAGGAATCCTGGTGCCCAAGTTCCCTATGATTGGCTGAATGGCTTAATTTATTCTTATACTTATGTCAGTGTTGTCCTCACTAGCAACAGAAGCGACATAACCATAAGGATATAAGCACAAGAAGTACAGAAGATTTTGATAATCTTGTGCTTGTGCTTATGCTTATGTTGCAGCTGTCCTCATTAGGACATAAGAGACTTGTTATGCTTATGCTTATGTTGTAGTGATGACCAGGCTTTAGTTTTGTTCCTTGTAATTGCACTGTAAAAGTTTGTTTCAAACTTGAACATATGTTTAAAGAGCTTAGACCAATTTAATTTACTTATTTGGCTGACTTGAATCAATGAATGAGATTTTCTACGCATCGCTGCATCTGACAACAACAAAAAACACTGTTGAATTGAACCGGAGTCAAAGCAGTTTTCACATAAAAGATATTCTTCACAATCTTTTGAATTATGTTAATAAATTGGCAGTTAATTGCATTTCTTTGAAAAGTATTTTCCTGGCTTAAAGAATAGGCCGTCATTTGTTAAACTGCCATTTAATATGTAAATTTAAGAAGTAAATTTCAGATTTTGAGTGGAGTTGCCAAGGTTTTAATTTTTAAATCCTTACCTCTATCGTCATTTTTTCTCTTAATTTGCTTCACAGTAATTGAAATATTTTCAAGGATTGCTAAAATGAAGATAATTTAGAAACTGTTAATGTTTTGAGGTCAAATTTTAGCATTTGCCTGACAAACAACCGCTGGAATGTTTTCCTTTGATGTACAGTAGGAAAGATCTTTAGCTTTACATGTCGCTGGCTTCATACTGGTTTCACTCTCTGCTTCACTGTATACTTTCCAAATCTTAACCTTTCAAAAACTTTGAGTAATTTTGAAATGTAAACTGCCATTTGCTTCAAACTCACAAAAATAAACTTGGGAATTAAACCATGAGGTACACCATGTGATCTGTCCTTGAGTATTGTAGCACCTGACTTAATTGTCACTTACTGATTGGATTTTTCAGTTTTCTATTGTTACTGACGGACAGACAGACAGACACAACATCATGACATAGTGGCTTTGTCTCTTTGAGGCAGTAGCCACAATAAACCATTTCTTTCATCATAAGCGAGAACTTTGTGATAAATATATTTTTAATTATTAATATTTAATAATTATTAATATTTTCCAGGCACCAAATGTCAATGTTGACCCCTTCATAGTTATACAAGCTATAAGGAAGTCTATTTCAAAGAGAAAAAGTTAATCATGCATCAATGAGTATGAAGACTACCTAATGATTATGTTAATGGCCCAATCATTCACAAGAGTTTGTACAAAAGGATTTGAGTTGAGAGTTTATTCAAAGGACTTGAGTTGATACGCACCAGGATGTTGATTAGCTGAATGCAATGAATTATTTATATGCATTATTTATGTGGAGGGAAAGTATTCACTCGTGGTTTCCTGGATAGTAGAAGAGTATTTTTAGTCCTTGCTACCCTCCACTAAAAGTGCACAGTGTGTAAATACAAGCTGCATTACAGCTAAGGCCCTGGTCAAACAGACTCGCAAGTAATCGCAAGTAGCCACAAGTTGAACTTGCGTAGAGACTTGCATTGGGTAGCCAAACGGACTCGCAAGGTCCCAATATTGATTAAAGATTGTGGACTTTATCCTGTATTTCATTGGCTTATAGGTTGCTATAACAACGAATTGCATCTACCAACTTGCGTTGACTTGGTTTGGGTGGCCAAACGGTGAAAAACTTGCGTCGACTTGCGGGAAAATTTGATCTCGACCAAAGTGAGCGCAAGTCATCGCAAGTCAACGCAAGTGCACGCAAGACCTGGCCAAACGGAATCGCAAGTAGACGCAAGTTCACAACTAATAAAGGTGTGCCAGAGAGGATAGTCCTCGAGCCGATCCTTATCAACGCTTGGAAAAATATATTGGTTCAAATGTGGATGATATTACGGTTAGGCTACCAGTTGTGGCCAATTCTAGTTTACATGATTCTAATTACGTAGTGCAGTCATTTATTAGACTAGCCATATGATAGTTAATTTGAAAACAAAAAAAACATGGGAACTGCCTTAAGGTGCTTTCTGACCCACTGAGGAATATAGTCGGTAAGTAAATAATAATACAATAAAAAAATAATAGTAATAATAATAATGACTGTGTGCTAGTCTAAATGCAGTCTCGGAAATGAAAGGACGCAGCTCTAGGAAAACATGTGAAGGTGCGGGTGCGCGTCTAGCAGCCGCTGTACGATCCTCGGAACACTACACAGCCAGTTGTTATTAGCTAACTCAATTTTGAGGAGGGAGGAAAACCCTGGAAGTCAGGTTGAGATCGCCCATTAACTCACCCCCCACATATACCCCTGGCAGGAATCGAACCCGGGTCAAGGCGGTGGGAGTTGCGAATGCTAACTTACTGCGCCACCCTTACACCCAAACGAGGAAATAATTTATAAAGGGCCAACCTAATGGGACACTTGCACTGACTATTTACTTGGTAAGCCTAGAAGTAGGTTGTATATTTTGACTATATATAAGTTTAAATATTTGATAGTTTAGACTTACTTTACCAAAGTTTGGCTTCATCAATTATTACACATGCTATAAAGATCTGAGGAAGTGCTATTTATAGCAAATACTTAAATAGCATTCATATGCGTTTTGCTGGACGTTGTATGTTTAGCCAATAGAGCGTTAACCGATTTATTATACACCAACCCAGAAAACAAGGCAGCTTAGAAAGAGGGAGTGCAATTCTTCTAAATCAAAACTTGTGCAAATGAGAAGGTCCCAGCCACAACTCGCTGCTACGCGCAATCTATCCGTAAGTCAATTAGGAAAGCTGCTATGTCCTCACAACATGCAAACCTTGTAAGAAAAAGGCAAATGTTTGATTCGGTATCTTGTTTATTACTCAATAGCAGATTTTACAATGAAAGTTATAATACTCAAAGGATTAACACAACTGTAGTTAGCATTAAGGTCAATAATAACAGCTCTCACTTTCTAAATATACAAATTATACTTGGCGTTCAGTTGGATTAACAATTAAACGTGTCAGGGTTCATGCTCTCTTTGAAAATCAAATTCCTTCTTGCAATGCTTTTCCAAAATATTTTCCAAAAGAAAAATCAATAATGTATATTTACGCATCTTCTCGGCATTTTCTTAATGCCATTATTACGGATTAAAAAAAACTAATAATTATGCTAAGTTTTGTTTTTGTTATCACGTATGTTAATTGGATTAAGTGGAACTCTGTTCGTGTTAAGTATTCAAAATGTTTCTTTTGTTAACATGCTGACTATTTCTCCAGTGGTTAAACTTATAATTGGTAGTTTTTATCTTTGATAATGGCGTCAAGAAGATACCGAAATGTCGATCATATGTTATAAATTTTCTCTGTTATTGAATTCGCATAATGAAACTGACAATTGAGCAAATCAAAACCTTCAAAATCGCTTGGGAACAAGTTTGCCGGTTTGCATGAGCAAACAGCGAGTTTTAGAAGTTAAAAATCTTTGTCATGTTTCCATTTCGGAAATTTTAGAAAGACACTTTTAATGTGCTATCGAAACAGCCACAAAAATAAACGTTTTTAAATATATTATTTTCTCTTATTTCTTTTCGTCTTTAAAGTAACAAAAAACGTGCTCTTCCTTTAAGAAATTCTAACAATCTTAATTGGTGAAGTTATAGCACGACTAGTTTAAAGGTTTTAAAAACCGAATTCTGACTTTTTGTGAGTTGCTTTGGAGTAGAGTAGACTGATTATGAAAATCGATGACTGTCATAACAATTTTGCTCTCTCTTGTTCTATTGCTACAGGATTATCACGACTGACATAAAAAGCTCTATAACGTAAATGAGCAGGGTTTTTTTTATTCTTTTATTGTACTTTAGAATTATTTCATTACTACCGTTTACACGAACAACTTTGATAAAGCATATGTTTAATCTCCCTGATATACTAAAACTTAATGGCACGGATATCTTCCTCATACACAGCAATCAACAGCATGAGGCCGAACCCCAACAATAGACCAACGTTCTGAAGGATAAAAGTTACCAAAGCGTCTGTGTGCAGTGCTTCGCTGTGCATCAGATCTGGTAGCTGTAACAAGAGGGTATCAAAACGCATTGTTACAAAATCATTCATCGGCAATACTTTATTTTAACCTTTATACTTGGGGAAGGGGGGAATATAACTGGACCATCTAAACATACATTAACATTCTTTACAGTAGGATGAAACGTTAATTTGCTTAATCGTCGTCATGGTTATATAAATATCTTGACAATGACAGGATTCAAACCTGTATCCTTTCTGATTACCATGTTCTCTGGATCTGAGCTATGAAGCCACAACTGCAAGACGAGGTCATTTTAGTAGGTCCATCGATGTCATTTTGGCCGTTTCCATAACAAGAATGTTTTTACAAACAGGACTACTCACCGACCTCCAACAACAGAAAGAGGCAGACTTACAAGTTCTTTTTTCTGGACTTTGCAAAGTAGATAATGGCAAAGATCGTTATACTGGAAATTATAGATGAGCAACTGAGGAGCGAGGAAGCAGGTTTTGAAAAGGAAAACGATGCATAAATCAGCAAGATACGCATCCAATGTAACACTGGGCAGTGTATAGAATGGCATCAAATATAAAGATAGCGGAAACAAACTTTAAACAACAAAATTGGGCAATATGGCCACGTCGGTAGCGGCTTTATCCTTTAGATCTATAATAACAAATAGTGTGCCTGTTTGCTAGCCACGCCATGCTGTTGAGGTATAAAATGGCCAAACGAGCTGCCCATGGTTGCTAGCATTCAGGCTCCGTATTTTGTTGTGTTAGTTTGAATGGGTAAAGCCCCCCTAGCAACGTGGCCATAGCACCCAAGATAGTGGCTTCAAGTTAGTTATGAGCACGTTTGTGCAACGTATACTTGAGTTCCCCTTTATAGCCACATCCCACAATCAATGCGCCTTTACCAATAACTATACATCAACTTTGAAAAAGCCTTTGATAGAAATTATTGAGATAGTCTTGGGAACCTCAGCAGAAAAATATAATCCCAAGGTCACCAAGAGCTTAAGACAATTTTACACAAAGAGAAGGGAAGAGCAAATTTAGTTTTAAAGTCTAATGTCCGGAAAGGCTACTTGGTGTCGGCGATGCTTTTTAACATTTTCATTGTTAGTGCTTGAAGATCTGAACTTTGCTGGTGGTCTTCCACCGCTCTTACACACTCATCAGACATCCCATATCAGCAGCTTTGCACACAAGCAGTAACTCCTTCCTGCAACTAAGTAGTTCAGCAGCGACAGACAGTAACAAAGAATCGCTATAACCAGAAATGCCTTTAAAATGATAAAAAAAAAACGTTTGTAAATCACTCCAAAACAGCACCAAGACCAACTTAAGACTATGTAAGAGCTATGAACTCTCTAACCTACTGTTCAGCCCGCAATGTAGGAGTATGACATGAACAGGTTGTCCACCTTTAATACAAGAGTCTTTGGAGGGCACTGGCCACTTCTTAAAAAAGGGAGACATAGAGTAAGTATGTGAGTGGGAAGCCCCTTTACGTATCAACTTTTTTGACTTTGAGTAAGATGTTGATTTGCTTAACAGAGGCAGCCTCTGGTTTATCACTGGATTATATGGAATCCCAGAGAAGATAATCAATATTGTCAAACTACTCAAAGATAAATACGAGTATGCTTTCTCTGACAATGGCCAAACAACTGACTGGTTCAAGGTAAAAGCTGGAGTGAAGCAAGGCTTTATAATGTAAGGATTCCCCTTCCTTTTAATAGCCATCAATTGGCTTATAAGGCACACAACAAAGGGAAAACACGGTAGAGATGATAAGACAATTAGAATACCTTGACTTTGCAGATGATATCGCACTGATCTACACAACAATAGCCCAAATGCAGAGCAAAGATGTCGAGCACAGCAAGAAGAATTGGTCTAAAGATCAACAAGAAGCTCTCAAAATCAATGTTAAGGATAAGAAGCCTGACAGCAAAATTAAATTCAATAAAGGCCACAAGTTATGGGAGGTTAACAATTTTGTGTACTTTGGAGCAACAGTGAGAGACACAGGAAGAGCAATAATGGAGATAGAGAAATGGGAAAGCAAAGTCAATGTTTCAAAGGTTAAGGATCTGGAATTCGAAGACATACAGCACAAAAACTAAGATCAAACTCTACAGCACACTAGTCAAACCTGTAATGGCATATGGCGGTGAAACTTGGAAAATCAACGTAGCAGACAACGAGAGATTAGACTCGTTTCAATATCGTTAAGTGCTTGAAGAAGATTATGGGAATCTAAAAAGCTAAATCCTTCTAGTGGCCCATGGAGCCAGTGCTTATCTCCGCTTTCTGTAGTGTTAAGCAGATGAGAGTCTTTGATTCCCCCTGGACAGGACACTAATCCATCGCAGGTTAGCTCCCAGCAGATGCTGGTACTCATTTACCTACCCCGGAAGG
>JAOBAY020073651.1:0-11491 GCA_025331085.2 Zoanthus sociatus | reverse complement strand
GTACCCTAAAAGCAATATCTTTCACAGGCTCGGAGCACACAAGAGAGTAGGAAACATTGGTAACGAACAAGACTTGACAGTCGCGAAAGTAATTACACATCCAAGCTATCACAAACCCGTGAGATATTCCTACGATATCGCCCTTTTAAAACTAGCTACGCCAGCACGTCTTAACAGGTGGGTTATTCTCTTTAACGTTCTTGTTCACTAGTATGTTAATGATGTGGAAGTATCGGTTCTTTTTCGATATAGGAAATTGGTAGTCTTATATATTTAGGGAAACAAAAAGAGCTGCCGGCCATTTAGACACTTTCTACTGATAATGATACTGTGTATTTCGGTATATATTGAGACGATTTTGCTCAGTGGCATGAAACATATGACGTTTATCTTCGAGTGCCAACGAAGAATTTTCTTTTTATTACAAATATATGTGTGTTTCAAAAATAGAAAAAAATTGTACGAAAAGCAAATGAAAACCAAAGGAATGACGTCAGCGATATCTTCACTTGTCTGTGAGGATGTGGAAAATATGCCATTCATATCCCGGATGTAGTTTTATATGAAGTGGCGCATTTTACAGTAAAACACTAATGTCTATGTAATAACCACATTTATTCATTATTCACAACTCAATCAAGCAAGAAATGAACCTTGTCAGTAGAGGTGGAGCCGCAGGGAACTTTGAGATACACAATTTGTCTGGACGACAAAAAACACGGAAAACAAACCTATTTTATGACTGAGCTTACCACAGGTAGCCCAGTAAAACAACTTTTATATAATCTTGGTCAAATTGATTATTTTCAGGTATGTCAACTTGGCTTGTCTTCCACAAACTAACCCGGCTCCCGGAGATGGAACAAAATGTTACATCACAGGTTTTGGTCGCTTGACATCCGGCGGAGCGAGCCCGGACTATCTGATGGCTGCTTCAGTTCCCGTCGTTAGCAGGGCAAGGTGTGACAAAGCATACCCTGGAAAGATCCATGATTCCATGATTTGTGCCGGTTTAGACCAAGGGGGAATTGATTCATGCCAGGGAGACTCCGGAGGTCCAATGGTGTGTGAATCAGGGGGAAAGTTTTACCTTCAGGGTGCCACCAGCTGGGGGTACGGTTGTGCATCTCCGGGAAAGTTTGGCGTGTACGCCAAAGTTAAGCATGTGATGAACTGGATAAACAAGGAGATCGGACGTGAGTATCTTTTAAGAACCAATAACATCATTCCTTTTCCTAAACGCAAGGAGCTTACAACTAGCTATTCATTATTGAATCAGCTTAGATCATTGTTCGTAAAGTAACACACTAAAGCTTTTTATTTCAGTATTAAAGGCAATAGATAAATTATTATTGTTCAAGTAACTGAAAAGTTGTGCAACAACTTATTAGTTGCGATGATGTCATACTGCAGAATGCTACTGTTACATTGGACATCAGTGTTATCATATTTGATGACTTTTACGCTTTGTAATTGGCTTTATTCACTTTCGGAAAGAATAAACTTTCGTAGAAGCTTACTAACAGTTTTCGGAAAGTTTCGGGCCTGTCAGTCATATTTTACAAAGTTACAGTTGCTGACAATAGGAGTTGTCTTTATCTAGACACCGAAACTTTACGCCAGGACAAATTATTCAAAATTTTTGTGCTTGTGGAAAATATAATTTTTATCTTAAATCAGCGCATAGTGTTAAAGTTGACATGTTCAAAAGTTAGTTCAGAAAACATGAGAAGTTCTTCATAATTTAACATTATTAAGATCTGGAACCCCAAGTTTACTTTTTACTTTGGTTAAGTAAAATTCTCGCTAAGCATTATATTAAATCTGTCAATCCGTTTCACTAAAGTCATACGATTCATACACAACAAAATATACTAGTTATTACTTCAAAGTTTAATCCCATAATCTGAAAAGTCGAAATGCTACGTTAAGTTCATTTAAACTTTTTTCGAAAGGAATAATTACTATTTGGTGTCGACAGTTCTAAACCTCAATCAAATGTTCTCCAGAAAAGTGATAAGTGTGTAACAAGGAAATAAATCTCACTACCTTTTGTTCATCTTGATGCCTTCCAACCACAAGTTTATTCCATAGAAAATGTTGTCTTTTTAAGGAAAAAGAGCTTGGAAGTGGAAAAAAACACATTGTAACACTATCTACTGGTTTTTCTGTCAAGTTAAACTTTAACATGTTACAATCTTTGTAAGTTTTAGATGCAGGTACCTCAATAATGTATTTATTCATTTTTTTAATTTTAATTTAAATTGATCTAATCGATAAGCTTGAGTTCAATATTTCATTTTTATCTACGAGGCTGTTTATTGGTCTAATACTAAAAGTATTTATTTTTTTCAGAAATGCCATCTCCGCCTCTGACGCCTCCTCCGCCCCAGTCTCCTCCACCACCAACGGGAAAGCCATCTTGTAAGTATATGTAAAATGTTTAGCCATTTCTAATGCAATCTATCGACTAGAATAATCAGAAGAGTTTTAGATGTTGTATATAATAAAACAACAGTTTTCCTCTTAGTAAAAATTCTATTTCGAACAGAAATTACTGATGTTTCAAATTTCTGTCTACGTTTTCAAATCAGATTGTTTATCTAAAATTATTTGTTGTGAGTAACCTTACGTGTGCTTTTTTTTATTTTTATATTTATTGGCATTAGGAATATTTAACCTTGTACTGAGAGTAAGACTGCACAAATTGAATACTCTGTAATTGTTGTTAGCGGCAATAGCAAATTCAAGAATGATCTGTTGATTGTTCGCGATCCATGGTAGACTTACCTTTTTAAAGGAAATATCAGCTGTACAAGAATATCGATCTCGTATGAGAGCCTTCCTTCAACTGTATCTGCATCAGCAATTAAAATTTTATGATTTTCTGTATGTAGTTCACGCGAAGCTATTAGTTTTGAACTTTGAGTTTCTTGTGGGCCGCCATCTTGAAATGTTACGTGGTTGCGTTTCATTCCCAGACTCCCACTCGTTCCTTGTTACTGTTTCTACCAAGAGAATAGTCTAGCACTGCAACGTAACCTCATTACATTTCAAGATGGCGGCTCGCATCAACAATCTTTATTTTTCACCCTCAATATAACAGATACATACAAGTACAGTGAAGTTGAAAAAAGATGGAGCTGCTGGCTTCCTGGAATAACCATTGAAGCCAGTGAACAAGCCAGGGAGCCAGTATTATTTTATGTTTAAGAATTTCAATGATCAAAACAGCTTTCATGGCGTGAACTATATAACCTTTCCCTTTCGAGTTTGCGCTTCAACTAAGATCTTTAGGACGCGGCGGGCTTAAAAAAATCCTTTTCACATTCTAAAATTTCACATTGTACTGTTCTTTGCCGTCGTCATCGGCGTCGTCGTCCTCATTGCATAATAAAGGTTTTCAATATGTGCAATAAAACTTTTTTTTATGGCGTGTTACAACTGTTTCGAAAAAAACATGTTTTTAAATACTGCTGACGTCATTTAATGTGTCGTTCATTAAACAATGAATTTAATATACAAACACATCTAGAATAGATAAAAAAACAAAGTAAATGCGAGTGTAAACTTTATGTACCACTGTGCACACAATCACATTTTTAAAGCTTTTTGAAGTTGTTTTTAGCATCGTTAAATGAAGAACAAGAGAGCCTAATTAATCTTTAACCTCCGACTACCTCACACATAAATGAAGTTTTTTTAAACTTTATCGAACAGAATACACTTATCAGAATACACCTTATTAACAATTTAACAATTATGAAATTACATTTTTGATTTAAAGGACTAATCCGCAAATAGCAGAGCCAGTCGAGGCGGATAAGTCACTATTCAAAAACATACATATTTAACATACAACAAAAAAACAATTAAAAATGGTTTTTTGCGAAGTTGGAGCTTATTAGGAACCCCCGTTTGTTTTTTCTGAGTAATTATCTAGGTACTCTGCCACAAATATGTAAACAATAGAAATCTGAAGTGTTTATTTGTATGTCCTCGAAAATTTCGCTGGAAAATGAATTTGAAATTGCGTTCTTTGTTCGGACGAATAAAATGCAATGTCATCTCATTTCACTCAATGTTTTTCTGGCCATTGTTACATTGCACCTGACCAGGTTGGCTTAGGACAGTTGTTCCCCGTTTTGGACGATCTTTTGTGCTCATCTTTGAAACGATTGCCCCTTATTTTCTTTTAACGTCCGACAAATTGCCGCTTAATAAATGTTCCTAGAAATTCTATTCCCTCGCGTTTATTTGACTCCCCTGTTTATTAGGCATCTAAATGTGTACATACAGTATTTTTGCTAATATTACCGTTTGTACAATATCCGTTTATCAAGGCTTTGTTAGGACTTGCACAGTTTCTGGACTGCCAATGAATGTAACTGTGTATAGATATTTAGGAGTTTATTTGAAAGATGGTGAATTCCTGGAAAACGAAATTGTCTACACAAAAACTTAATTAGTTGAAAGTGCATCTCTTCTGTTTCAAAACGGCTGACCAGTGAGGACTTCCTGAAAATGGAAGGATGTCAAAAACCATATTTGTATAGTATCTGAAGACTTTATCCTGATGTCACTTTTTGAAGCAAAAGATTTCTTCAATCATTTTCCGTAGGTCTTGAGTTGTACAGTGCTTGCAAAACTGAAACGTTATAATAGTAGAACTTTGCATTGAAAATTCAAACTAATCCGCCCATGTTGGTGTCTTCAGTCTCGTGCAACTTCGAAACAGACACGTGCGGTTTCATTCAGCTGACGAATGATAAATTTGATTGGACACGAAAAGCTGGTTCCACTCCATCCTCCAGTACAGGACCAAGCAGTGGACGGGGCGGTAAAGGTAGGTTTTGGTTTGTTCTGTTTGTTTGCATTTTGTGTTATTGTCTTAATGGTTGCTCATTTCTGACGTCCAAAGAGTGATTAAATGTGTCGACTCATTTCAAGGGTACTACATGTATATCGAAACGTCTTCTCCACGGACACTAGGAGACAATGCAAAGATCGAAAAAGCTGGCCTCAAATTCACTGGAAATACATGTATTCGGTTTTTCTACCACATGTATGGAGCAACCATTGGTACGCTGAATGTGTTGGTAGCCGGAAAAAATGTGTTTAAGATGACAGGCAATAAAGGGAATGCGTGGAAAGAGGCGAACGTGAAGACTTCGCTTGTCGGAACTTATTCAGTGAGTGCTTATTTTTACTAATTATAATTTTATCACCTCTAGGTTGAAACATTTTTTTTCATTATCGTAACTAATGTATTTACTCGTTATGTGCTATATTCACTTAGGTTCTTAGCCTCATGCTCGCGGAGCATAGGTCATCAACAACAGTTTATCAACCGTTTTGACTTTGGGTCATCTTCCTAAAACTTTTTGTTATTCTTGCGGGTTTTTTTAATCTCGGTTCCATAGATTTGTTGTACAACTCTTTTTTAACCACCCGAATTTTACTTTTCCACGACCGAGATTTTCGTGTTATGTTGTCGTCTTTCCTAATATGGTGTGACCAATTTAGCTCCGGTTTCGTCTCATGATTGATTTGATGTTGGTTCTTGGTCTGCTCCCTGTCACATTTCTTTGTTTTGAGATTTTGTTTAAAATTTAAGGCGATGATCGAATATTTTAAAGGATGATTTAAACAAAATCATCCATTACCTAGTCGCTGACGCATGATTGCTATAGCCATTGGCTTCACTTAAAAGTTTTCTTTTTTATCTTTAGCTTACATTCGAAGGTATTCGTGGTTTGAGTTATACAGGAGATATTGCAGTTGATGATATTAAGGTTTATGAATGCAGCGGAGGAGGTAAGGTTTTCCAATTCCCTGTAATTTTTGATATTATTATGGAAAACTTGCTACCAAGCTCCAAGCTGTTCAAATCATTATGGACACATAGGTACCCTACGTTTCGCTGGGACAGATTTTTATTTGAACTAACCAAAAAATTATCATGTTGGAGTTGCAAACTAAGCAAAGTTTCTTGCATTCGTCGGTTGTATCACCCACAAATGCAATAAAATTAACCACAAATGTAATAACAATCACAAATGTAATAAAATTTATCCACAAATGTAATAAAATTTATCCACAAATATAATAGAATGTTAACCAAAAATGGAATAAAAATTTAACCACAAATATAATAAAACAGTTAACCACAAATGTAATAAGTACAAATGTAATAAAATTTTAGTCACAAAAATTATACGCTATAAAAGTTATTACTAAACCAACAATTTAGGAAAGGTAATTGCCAGCGACTATTAACATAAACTTAGTTGACACTCAATCTAGGAGCAAGCTTCTCCATGGTTAACACCAATTAACAACACTATTCAGTTATAACTTTAAAAATGTATTTAAAGAAAAGTACCAGGTGCCATTCAGCTGCTCTGGTAGCGGTAGTCACACCTTGCTGGGCCAACTGCTCTGCACGCGAGTTTTTGGCCTTCTAGTGGCTGCATTAACGTGAGTGAAGTTTCGGTGTACCGAAGCAACCGTCTTATCTGTCTATTTACTCATTGCTCCCTATACCGTCCTGACGAGTCCCAAAAAGACGAAACAGCTGTCTACGGTTAAAATTGCTGGCTCAATTCGAGCTCCTGACCTATTCAAATTGGTTCACTGACAGATAAATTATCAGCCATTCATTTATTGATGTTTATACTTTTTGTGGCTGTTACATCTTTTCAGAAACAGCAGTAGGCGACATTTGACCACAGTATTCATCATTAAAATCTTTTTATAAAAATTCTAAGTGACCACCTTTCCGGTTAGAAAAACGCGCTTCTGAATGCCTGGTACCTTTCGATTTTTTTCCTGGTACCTTTTCTTTTTCTCAAGTTACAGCTGTATAGTGTTGTTAACTGGTGTTAACAACACCATGTGTGAATTACAGTACCTCTTTTAAACTGTTTCTTTATTAATGCCTTTAAAAAAGTCTTGTGGTTATTACATTTGTGGTTAACTGTTTTATTACATGTGTGGTTAAAATTTTATTACATTTGTGGTTGTTATTACATTTGTGGTTGTTATTACATTTGTGAGCGTTTATTACATTTGTGGGTGATACACCAGTAATTTTCTTTTCATGATTTACATGATTTACAACATTCATTTACAACATTTACACCATTCTCAATTTATTGGACATCTGAGAAATTCAAAGAATTTCAATTATCATAAAAGGCTGGTGTTTACAGTTAAGGTCATTCCGCTGCTGCTTTTTGGAAGGGGCATCCCCAATAACCTACTTTAGCAACTGATCCTTTGATGTTTTAGAAATGACCCAAGTGATTTCTCTACAGACACGCAGGTAGACACCAAACATTTAAAGCAGCACCTAAGTTAATATTTTTCTGGATTTGGATTTTTTGTATCTTCCAATCTTATCTGACAACAGATGGCTTTCTGTAGTAATGTCAAACAATTGTATGTTTTTAGCCCATTGTGGCTGTCTTCAATCCTAAAGAGTTTTGTATGCACAACTTATAGTGTAAGAGAGACTTTTTGTGTGGACAATGGACCTTTTGCACTGTTTTGATAATCTATTGTTTTTGAATTTAAATTTGTCCGCCAAGTCTCATTTTAGGTAACATATTATTCTTTTGATTTAAAAGCTTGTGAGCGATGCTTTGCAAGCAAACTTAGTTTAAATACATAGAAAAGAATAAATAATCTCAAACCGTAAATTGAAAAAGATTTCTATTGTAGTACTTCTTTCTGAAACAGTTTAATATAAAACATTAATCTAAATTCTGAATATTTTCTGAATGTTTAAGGTTATTATTGCTTTTTATCACAGGCGGTGGTATCACCCCACAACCACCTACAGTCCCACCAGGTATGAATCACTTATATTCTCATTCATAATTTTATATACAGTATTGATTATTGGCTTATACATTATAAGTCTTTTTTTGTACTATAACAATAATCAATATTTGGAAAGTTTGGAGCTCAGTGTTACTCATTCTGTTTTTGTCTTTAACAAAAAAAAGCGGTTATTCATTTTAATGTAATTTCTTGTTAAACAAAAGGTTACCTCAGGCACTGTTAGTGGGTCACAATCTATACTGTACTTGTACTAACAGCGTTATAACTAATATTCGCATTTAGTTGTTAGCTGTGATTAATTTTCCCATTTTTGTTTAGTACAAGTATCTTGCCATTTCGAGAATGATGTTTGTGGTTTCGCTCAGCTGACAAATGATAAATTTGATTGGACACGAAGAAATGGTTCAACTCCATCCTTCGGCACAGGACCTAGCAGTGGACACGGCGGTAAAGGTAGGTTTTGGTTTGTTCTGTTTGTTTGCATTTTGTGTTGTTGTCTTAATGGTTGCTTAATGCTGACGTACAAAGAGTGATGAATTGTGTAACACGTTTCAAGGTTTCTACCTGTATATCGAAACGTCCTCCCCACGGATACAAGGAGACAATGCAAAGATACAGAGAAGTGGCCTCGTATTCAATGGAAATACCTGCATACGGTTTTTCTACCACATGTATGGAGGGAGCATAGGTACCCTGAAGGTGTTTGTAGCCGGACATAATGTGTTTGAAAAAAGAGGATTTCAAAGTAACAAGTGGGAGGAGGCGAAGATAAAGGTTTCTCAAACAGGAATACATTCAGTGAGTATTTATTATTTGTATTGTGTTAAGTTGAGAAAGTAGAAAATGATAGTCAGCCATTACGTTTTACAACTGTTTCTTGGCTGCTCCAGTTTTTCTTCTCTACGCTAGAACTTGTCGTGTTATATGTATAATCTATTCGCACAGTGTGACCAATTTAGTTTCTTTTTCGTCTCATTTTGGTTTGCTTGCTGCCACAGCTTTTAGCTGGAGATCATTTTGTCTAACCATTTCGCAAAAATCGGATCTTCAACGTTAGTTAACCTCGGTTTATAATTATTTTTTTAGGGTGATGATCAAAAATTTCAACCAGAGTTTGAACAAGTTATCCTTTTACCTGCTCTCCGAAGCCTAGTGCTAGCCATTGACTTAACCTTGAATTTATATATATTTTTATTTTTAGCTTACATTTGAAGGTATTCGTGGTTCAAGTTATATGGGAGATATTGCAATTGATGATATCAAGGTTTATGAATGCAGCGGAGGAGGTAAAAATTTCGTTTCCCAATATTTTTAAAAACATGGAAAAATTGCTACTAAACTTCAAGCGGTTAATTTCCCATCACCCACCATATGTATTTACCCTGAGTTTCGCTGGGACAAATTTTGATTTAAACAAAACAAAATGCGATTATCACGTTTAAAACACAAATTCAGCAAGCTGTCCGCATTTGCCAATAATGTCTTTTATACGAGAATTTTAATAGAAAATTCTCTCTACTCCGAGGTTTTTCCGCTGTTGCTTTTTGGAAACCTCCCCAGTAACCTACTTAAATAAGCCACTGATTGTTTGATGTTTTAGAAATTTTCCAGGGTTGTTTTGTGCTTTTCTAACATTCTAATGCATGACGACTGATGGATTATGGTGGCAATGTTAAACAGCTGTATGTTGTTAGCCAGCAGTGACTACCTTGAGTTTTGTATTCACAAGTTTGTCTGAGAAAGACCTTTTGTGGGACATTAGACCTTTTACACGGTTATCTAAACAAATCAAAACTTTTTGATCTACAGAAAGTTTTTCTTAAACAAACTTGTATATACAATAAAATGCCTAACTTTAATTCAAATCTAATTGCTCGCTTAGCCTCGTTTTAGGTAACACATTCTATTGATTTTAAAACTCGTGAGCAAGGCTTGGCAAGCAAAATAATATAAAATTTAATACGGACAAAAGAATAAATAATGTTAAAACGGAAATTGAACGAGCTCCATCCTAATTACTATATTTTCTCTCACGCTAAGAACATCTTGCGAGACTTCAAATCTAGAACCAATTATCACAAGGGATGTTTCGGTTATTACGCTATTGTTCTTTGGAAGAGAGCTCCACATACGACTACTTATGTCATTAACATGCATGCATCCTCCCAGCAAACATTTGATACAGCACTTAAAATAAAATCTTGTTCCTACTAAGGTTGTCATAGCCTGCTAATACAGCCGCCTTTCATTGCTCACCGGTTTCGAGAGAGAGACGTCTGCGTTTCACGGCCAGAAATTCCACACTGATGACGTCATTGTCAAGTTGTCAAGTTTTCATAATTATTTGAAAATTATTTGCCAGATGTCAACATGCTTCATCTCATCTGACATTGAAAAGATGTATTTTGCATTGTCAACAATTTGCAGAACTTGCTCGGTTCCAATGTGGGGCATCCAAAAATAGAAAAATTACTTTCTTTCTTTCTTTGAAGCAATGTTTTCTTTAACAATTTTTTTTTCGCAATGTCTGAAGTTTGATTTCTAATGTCAACATTTGCTCCTTGGTTACAATTCTTGATTCCACATTATCGTTTGCCAAAATGGGCAGGTGCAGCTCATGTTACTATAATCAATTCCATTTGGAATAACGATTATGCAAATATCGAATGAACCAATCAGCGTTCTTGATTAGATTCAGGACAGCTTGACGTCATCAGTATGAAATTTCTGGCCGTGAAACGCAGACGTCTCTCGCGAAAACCGGTGAGCGATGAAAGGCGGCTGTATTCACAGATCAGTGAAAACCCCAGATCCCATCGAAGGTTTTCACCTGCTAGAGATTCTCCGAAACTTGCCATGTTTTATTCTTTAATCAATAAAAAACAAATAATAAAATTTTCAAATTTTTTATTTCAAGAATTCTAAATATACATATTTTACATGCATCGAATATTTCAATCACATTTTTCACTCCTCTACATGGGAAAACGTGACCAAGAATTTTTTATCACATTTATTGCATAAGATCAGACATTTTCAGTCACAATTGTGGCTACTGAAGAAAGCGGACCTCGACCTAATTAAGGAGATTTTTCGACCACTCAGCAACCTCCAGTTCTTGTCCCAGCTCACCGAAAAAGCTGTTGCGCAGCAGACCCTCTCGCAGATCGTGGCTCACGACCTATTTCCTGATCTCCAATCTGCCTATCGTCGCAACTGCAGCACTGAAACCGCCCTATTGCGCGTCCGTAACGACATCCTGTTCAACATGAATCATCAACACGTCAATCTGTTGGTGTTCTTAGACCTGAGCGCTGCCTTTGATACCATCGACCACTTAACTCTACTCGATCGACTTAGGGATAAGTTTGGGATGGATGGTATTGTATTAGAGTGGTTCTGCTTATACTTAACAGATCGTTCCCAGCAGGTTATCATTGGCAGTGACAGATCTCGACCGATGGACGTTCACTATGGCGTTCCCCAGGGATCGTGCCTTGGTCCCCTTCTTTTCTCAATTTATACCAGTCAGATATTTGACATTGTGAGCGACCACCTACCCAACTTGCATTGCTTTGCTGACGATACGCAGCTCTACCTCTCTTTTCGCCCTGACGATCAAGCCTCCCAGGATGCGGCAGTT
>JAOBAY020073640.1:0-11492 GCA_025331085.2 Zoanthus sociatus | reverse complement strand
AAAATTATGCTCGTTTTCCCAAATTATGCCAAAAAATATGCTAGCATAATCGAGAAAAGCCTAGTTGCTATATCAACTAGCAAAAATATAGATAAAAATGCAATAAAAATGTTAACAAATGTATCCTTCGGCAGTTTCAATATCTAAGTCTGTGCTTTTAACATCACAGTTTCAAGATCTCCTGAATATTCTTGAGCCTCTCAAACAAATGAGGGTGGATCTCAATAAAGCAAAGGAAATTCTAGCTCTGATCCAAGAGATCTCCTTGGAGTACAATCCCCCCTTCTTCAGGGCTCAGCTAGGCGACTGTGGTACTGCATGTATTCCTGGCCCATTCCACCGGTCGTAGTAAATACAAGTGGCGTGAAGATTCCGTGTTCAATGTTGAGATCTCAACTTATTACAAGGAAAGACCACAAGACTAGTTCCTTCTAACCCGGCTCACAAGAAAAGGAAGCAGTGCTTCAGTGAGTAGTTGAAGCAGGCAGTTTACTCAACTCTAGGTTGAAAAGTTTGATTATCGCCAACAAATTAACGTGATACAACGACAAGCCTTTAATTTGTGAGAAGAAGAAACAAAGCGAGAATAAATTGTTTAATAAGTTCAACCAAATGGCACGTGAACTCTATAAAGGTTTTAGAATTCAAAACCAAAAAGTTTCAGGTAATTTAGATAAATGGATCAGGTAATGTAGATAACTGGATCTGGCAATTTAGATAAATGGATCAGGAAATGTAGATAACCGGATCAGGTAATTTAGATAAATGGATCAGGTAATTTAGATAACTGGATCAGGCAAGATAAGTGGATCAGTGGGATAAGTGGATTTAGATAAGTGGATCAGGAAATTTAGATAAGTGGATCAGGCAATTTAGATAAGTGGATCAGGCAATTTAGATAAGTGGATCAGGAAATTTAGATAAGTGGATCAGGAAATTTAGATAACTGGATCAGGCAATTTAGATAACCGGATCAGGTAATTTAGATAAATGGATCAGGTAATTTAGATAACTGGATCAGGCAATTTAGATAAGTGGATCAGGAAATTTAGATAACTGGATCGTTTGAGGCGCATTGGAACGATCGGTTACTAACACTAACAACTAGCAAGCAATGAAAGGTAGATGGCGACGATCCCTGAGAAACAAGTTTCAGTTAAGGGCCACAACCCCTATTGGCTATTGATTACATTTTCTGAAGGGATATGGTTACTTCAAGAATTTCTCAGGTGGTACTATGTTCTATTCGTTTTCTGAAGAGTAGAAAGAGAAATAATTAAATTTATGCTTTTTTTCCAGGGGTGTCTAGGAAAATTTGTTTCATCCACAGGAGAATTATAAGGGAAGAACATAAAATTTGTGTCATACACAGTTATTTTTCTGAGATTCTTTTGAAAAGTACTAAATTTATTAAGGGTTACCTCAATAAAACACTTCATTCATCTGAAGACCCATAAAAAAAGAGTTTTTTTAGGGTTCGAAGTGAAAAACGACCTCGTCCACAGAGGATGGGGTGTCCCTAAGATCATTCTAAATGAATAATTTCTAGAAAGTCTGAATGGAATAAACTGACAACTGAGAATCGTCTAAAGTTTCAACTGGTTGAGCCGGGTACTGAGAATGTATGCTTTTAACACTAATTGTTTTAGTTGGAATCGGTTGAAACGTTATCTAATCATTGAGAACTTGGTACCAAAAACCTTCTTACTGAGTTCAAAATTATTCCGGATAAGAACAAACGGATCAGGGCAATTGACTTTCGGTCGTCCGGTCGTCTGGTTGTCTGAGACGAGTTAGTTCAGTCTTTGGACGAGTAACTTTGCAAAAGCACTTGTCCATATGGACGGGCAGAAGTTTAAAACCAGTATTATATTACCGTAGTTAATCACATTTTAGCAGCATAAGCCGCAACATTTTTTCACAAAATTTCAGAATATGGTGAGTAACAGCATTCCGAATTGGGGGTTGCGGCTTAAAACTGAGTTTTTCCTGAAATAAAATTTTTGACATCCAAAATTCATGATTATAAACACGAATTCACGATTAGGCCGCACAAAAACACAACATTAAAGAACTAAATCAGTAGTTCACAGGGTTCGAATTAGCACATCGCAATTCGCAATTTGCGAACAGATTTTTTGAACTTGTGAATCGAAAATTATATTTTTGCGAATTGAAGTTTTTTGATATCGTGTATTTGTTTTCAATTTTTGTGTAAACGAAGAAGTATAGCCGAAATATATACAAAATTCGGGACCGAAAAATACGCGAGATGGTTTTCCATGAGGCTCGACCTTTGGATCATGAACGTTGTAAACAACTCCACATAGGGATTGACCAAATTGCGTGAGTGAAAGAAGCAGAGAAATCCAGAAACGAGCGCCACAGATTTTGTACTTTTAGCTTGAATGAAACTTAAAAACATTCTCAGGAGTCTACTCTTGTTTTCCTTTGGACTAAAATCGTTTTGTGTAAAATTGCAACTGAATGAATGCACAGTTTCAACGTTTTTGCGTGAAAACAACTTTGTTTTAAAATTAGGCCATTTTGTTGCGTGTTTATTAAGCAAGTTCTGCTCCTAAAAACGAGATGTGGTTTAAAACTGAGTATTTTCCAAAACAAACCGTTCATGAAGCCGCTCAGCTATCTGTCAAAATGGGGGTGTGGCTTAATACTGAGTGCGGCTTAAAAGTGAATAACTACGGTATATATCATGCATGATTGCAATAAAATTGTAAAATTTTACCATTCAACAAGGTCGCAATCGAAGTGCGTATATTTTTAGTCTTCCGACTTGTGTAAAATACAATTTCAAATTTCCGATATTTATTAATAAAAATATATGGGACAAGTGAAATTTCCTACGGATAAGTGAAACTTGAATCTCACTTGTCCAATGGACAAGTGGGTAAAAGGAAAAGTCCATTGACCTGCGGATATTCAATAAGAAAGTTGCTATCACGAATATACATTGACATACCATTCTTTGATTATGCTCCAATTCCTTTTTCAGAATCTTTACTAGCGATTCTTGTCGCCTCTCAGCTTCATCTATCATTCTCTGTGTCTTACTCCTTTTGGCTTCACTGTCGGATCTCAGAAGTGCACTGACTTGACGCGCCTGCTTAGACCACATGTTATGAGCGGTCTGCGGCGACACGTGAAGGAAAGGAAATTCTTCCAACATGGTGGGCAATAGCTCGTCGCCCTCGTCGATACGAACTAAGTTTAGTAATTAAGAAAAAAAATTAAATTTCATTGCTGGTTAGGGTTTAAATTTAAAGTTAATGGGGAAAAAATATCAAACCATCAAAACTTACCTCTACTGAATGAAAATCTATAATGCTAATAATTCTGTAAACGAAATGTAACTTTTGGTACAATTTACCAATCTCGAGAACATATATTTAACTATCTTAACACGTGGAAATTACTGAAGTAAAAGACTCACAGAGCTAATGGTCAGAAGAAAATGAAGTCAATAAATTTACAAAAAGAATTAAAAATTAACAGCTTGATGCTGGATTAAAATTTTACTTGGGTTGGTCTTCCTGTGCCAATCACAGAAAATCTAAAGTTGACGCTATATCAATGTATTATTTCGAGTGGTCTTCCTGTGCCTACCTCACACAATCCAAAGCTGTAAATTAAAGAATTAATTTGAATGGGATTCCCGGGCTTACTTCACAGAATCCAAAGTTGACGACTTGATGCTACAGATTAAAGAACTACTTGAACTGGTCTGCCCGTGGCTACCTCAAAGACTACATATGTACCTGGGCTGGTCTTCCTGTGTCGAAGCACTGGACTTGCTGATGCACTCCGTTTCCTGCCCTTTTCAGGTTCTCTCTTTTGTTTCCGCGGCATTCTGGTGTGTGGCTTATAAATTCTTTCCAGTCTCCTGCGCGGTTGCACCTTTGATTTAGGTTTCTTTTTGGGTACCTTTGGCGAGTCGGCCTGGGAACCAAACAATAATAGAGGTAAAAGTAATTATATATTTTATACAAAACCTCATTTCGTCCTGGCAACACACACGTTTTATAAGTCAGAGTGTTCATACTCCCCCAATCACCACAGATCAGAACAAGACATCAATTTTATGTTTTATTCGAGCAAAGAAAACGAAAAGGATTTGGCTAAAAATCACCAAAAAAAATAACATCATCTCATCTGCTCTAGTGACGTGCGACTTGCGTAACGTTAACATTGCGTCAGGATCTTATCTTACGACAATAACCAAAAAAAAAACCAGGCAAATCTGACTTGCTAAATCGCTTGTAAGACCATATCAAAGGCTGATGTGAAGAGTTACAGAATTAAACACAATCTCTATATATTTATGTAGCTTATGTTTTTTAGCTGTTTTTATCAAACAATACAAGTTACCTGCTTTTTACGTTTTAAAACGTGCTGCTCGCGTTCCAGATCACGTAACTGGTCTTTATACACGGAGCGTAAGGATTGCGTATTTAGCGCCCGATCCTCGCGGGCCGCTTCATCCATAATTCTTCTTAAGCGCTCAACACGACTCGTAATTGGTATTGTTTCAACGTCCTCGTTGAATCTAACACCACGTTGTAATTTTAACTTCGGTCTCCTTTCGGTTTCACCTTCACATTATAAAAACACAGTAAATTAAGTTGAGACCTAAGTGGTGTCAAAAGAACGCACTTCAAATCATTCTAAACTATTGATCTGCTTTTAATGAACCCACCTTTTGATTTTGAAACGTTATTAGGTTTTCGTGCGATGTCAGTTACTCGTGAACTGGAATCTGGCTTAGATGAATCAATGGAATCTTTTTCTCCATAGTCTGAAACAGAGGAAAGCGACAACAAAGAAATCTACTAGTCTGCAACGATCAAAATGAATTCATTTTCTTTCTTGCAAAATTATTTTTTCGGTTTGGAAATCACAAATTTTTAGTTAATAGCACTAATAGTAGATTATGAATGACTAAAAACATAAAATTAAGTATTTTAATCAGTAAAGCGGTGACCAGAAGCTAATTTCTGATCTAGCAATACCAAGCATAAGTCTAACTATTTTTTCTATTAATTTTTTGTGTTTGGAAACATCAGCTTTCTGAAAGCCTTGGACAAAAACATTGTTATTCTAAAAAAAATGCGACTACTTGAAAAAATAGCCATGTAAAGTTTTGGGGGTTATTTGTTCTAAGTGGTAATGACATCAAAGAGATAGTAACTTAATTAAGTTTGTATACACCTAAGACTATACTTTATCAGTGACTATCGCTTAACACGCTCTAGCTTTGAAGTAACTTCAAATACTTCAAAGGAATTTAAACCCATAGAGCTCTGCTGGAATTCGTCCATGCCACTAAAGATAAATAACTTATATCCGCAGTGCATTGCAAGATAACAAGAAATGGAAAATAATATTCGCAACCTACCAACTGCTGAGTCACTGAGCAGTTCAACTTCATCACCATCACTCTCCTCGCTTTGGTCACTTTCATGTTTCTCCTTGCCGTCCATGGTTTTCCTTGATATGACATTTCTTGACTGTCCTCTGTACTTTGCAAGCAAGTCGTCATAGTGATGTCGCTGCACCGTAGGTGGACCGCGGGCTCGCCAAGACTCTCCCACATCACCATAATCTTCAGTTCTCTTTGCTCCAGGTATATGGGGAGGGCGTTTTGTTATAGTCTAACGGAAATAAGTATTTTTGGAGCTTAATACGATGTGGACGACTACTGTTGCTCTTATATGAAATATAGAAGAATTCTAGCAATTCTAACCTAATGTCTAAGATGCTTTAACACTTAATGGTCTTAGATAGTTTCCTTACCAAATTAATGTATTTGAATCGTTATCAGATGCTAACAGTGAAATTGACAGACCTGGACACTATATCGTCAGCACCACTTAGAACGCTCTTTCATTCCGATTTCACATTGCAATTTTTATTAAATCTGCAATACGGAATTTGCCTAATAATATACTCGGCCTCATGGACATCAAGTCATTCCTCTTTGAATTCTAATTTTAATTATTAAAAATGTGTAGAATTACTGGACATTAAAGATTAAAAAATGGCAAATAGTTGCGACGGAAGCGTTTGGTATCTTAACGTACTTTAAGAGATTTTTGGAATGCACGAAATTTCTCCTAAACAATAGCGAACTGATGAGGAACGCTTGGTAGGAATCGATCTCATGCATCAAAGAAAAACCAATTCCGCCCATTTTTTGTACATAGTTTTTCAATACAATTCCAGATGACTTTTTCCTGTTGTAAAACCTGTTTGAGTTTTATTGCGATTGCTTAATGACTAAGAACATTCATTTTCAAACCATTAACAAAGTCATTAATCAATGGTTTTCAGCACTTGTCATGAGTACTGCAATTACAATGTTTTTACTTTCTAATTAACAATAACAAACAACCCCATAATGGAACTTGATAGTTTGTTACCTGAAATCTCTCAGCTATGGCATCTTTACCCAGGCTGCTAGCGGATCTCAGAAAGTTTTTATCCAGGCCAGCTATTGATTGAAACAAAAACACACAATGTTGCAGATTTATGTTTTATATTTCTTTCTGTTCATTTCAAAATTTAACTATAGATCGTAATTTATATCATATATATTGTCATGGATTGATCAACAACTAACTAAAGATAGACTATTCACATCGTTTTAATTATTAAGATATTTTTTTTATCTTTAAAATAGGTATGGGACTACATACATAATTCTGAAAGAACAAGCCTTGCTTTCCAGTACCATTTTTCACATACATTTCCTTAGAAAACCTTTGATTTTATATTCGCTGTCATTTTTGAAATACTTAACGCGACTTAAAACTGTGAGCACTTTCTAACGAGTGTAAAACAGCTCATTTCCATTTCTAAACATCATTTTGTCAAATCTGATTAAATTTTAGTAAGTGTGGTCACGCAACCGCAAACTGAAAATGGCCTGTTAACCTTTCTTATAACTGGAAGGTCGATGAAGATTTCAATTTTCTTGGCAAACATTGCAATTTTCAAAACTTTAAATAAATTCATGATTTCATACACGTTTAAAACATTAAAAATAAGGTAAAATGCTTGAAAAACTTTTACTAACAGATTTGCGCTGAGGTTTTCTTTTTTTCCATATGCGAACAAAACATAACAAAGAGACCTCTGAAAGATGGGTATGGCAAACTGTAACCCATCCCATGGTTTTATCCTTCTTTCCCTAAAGACTTAACATGAAAGAAAATACCTACAACAGCCACATGTATACAGAAGCAAGACAATTAAAATGAAAAGAAATGTCAAATACTCACTTTGTGTTTTAGTTTCTGTACTAAACACAGAATCCGAGAGGGTTGTGGCAGTTGTTGATGCAGTTACTAAAGACGGGTATAAATGTCTTGTATGAAGTCTCTCTCCTGAGAGGTGACGTTTGTTTCTTGACTCATTTGTTGTGTCTGTCCATGCATACCTGGGAGGGGCGGTCTTTAGGAGTTTGTCGGATTCAGGTGCAATACCTGTGCCTAAGCTTGATGAAACTGCTGCTGTTTGTGTTAAATGTGTCAAGTTTGAGGCTGGGGCTGTTCTTCTTAGTGTTGTGCTTTCTGATAGTGGAACAGCACCTAAAAACGTCCAAGAAAAGAAAGGTTAAAATGTTCATCCTGTCCTGGTATCCAAAGAGGCTTGATGCTAAAACACTAATAGAATTACAAATTTTTACCCTAAATTACAAAAGTACAAGAATATTCTACCAATACCTTTTACTGAATTAGGTAATGATTAAAAAAATAAATGTTATGTAAAGTTGTAATTCGTAACATAATATGATAGCATAACTCCCTGATGATGTAGTAAGTAATTCTTTAACAATGCCTTAAATCTACTCGAACAGAAGCATCCACCATTTAGCCTAAATTGGCACTCTTGGCAAGCGTACATTTAAGGCCAGCGTTTATAATTTTCAACCCATAAAACAGTGTTATGGCCATTTTCAAACAAGTAACCAAGATTAAATGAAAATATGTTTACCTGTTTCGTGAACACTCCTTGCTACACTTGAAGATATAACATAATTGCCATTTGAACTTTTTGATGAAGATATCGCAGTAGAACGAGGAATGTTTATTGCAACACTGACGTCACTTGTGGAATCAGGTATAACGGACACTGCAACGTTTGACTTGGATGGCACAGGTACTTTGGAAGTTCCAGAGGTTAGCGGAAGATCTGTAGGAACTTTGGATTAAAAGACGTATAAAAAGTTAGCCACAGAAAAGTAAGTGCTAAAAAATCATCAAGGACTCAAAATAAAAAAAAAAACAAGATAGATGAGACAGAAAATTCCATCCGTGAACACTTTCTTTTTTTTTTCACTCTAATTTAAGCTACATGCCTTTAGTAAATAATCTAAAAGTGTATCTTAGTTCAAACCTACTCTTAAGAGGATTTAAAGCAAAATCGAATTAAGTCAAGTGTTCATGGTTTGAGTGTCTTCACTGTAAAATATAAAACTATGGTGAAGACTGCAAAACCAAACGCTTCACTCAGGGAAAAAACAGCGCTGTGCCTGGACATACTGCGAAGCGACAGTACTATCACAGACCTTGTTCCTGAGGGGGATGATGAAAGTGATGATGATAATGATGATGGAGTATGGGACTTGACCGACCACTACCACTGCCATCAGAGTTGGCTGCAGGTTGTGCTTCTGTGTGCTGTGGACGAACTCCCAGAGATCCGAATCCAGCGGCAGTACTAGTACCATCAACTTTTGGATCAAGAGGGGAAATCTGCTGTGGCCATGATGCAGATGATGATGAGGAAGACAAAATACTTGCAGTTGGGCTGGTTTCCTGAAGGAGAAATGACCATGATTGAGAACAGCACAGTCTTTGAGTTCAAGCACTCCTTTAGTTTACGGATTAAAAAGTGGCATAAAATATTTTTGTGTTAGATTTGAGGACAGCTAAAAGCTAGTCTCTTCGTAAATGACATACAAACTACATAGTCAAAAGCTCCAAATTGTGGGCAAAAAATTAACAATCATGATTTAATAATCATTAAACTCTGAATATCTGCATTAGTATAAATCTTATCTAACAAGCAATCACACAGCCAAACTGTGACACCATCTAACCTTTCCTTTCCCCTCATCAGACTGCAGGGTATACTGAGTCAGGTCATGGTCCACATTCTCACTTTCTCTTGAATCATCAGCACTAGTAACGTGAATAAGGGTTCTTTATTAATCAGGTAAAAACAATAATTAATAATTATTAGGGCTCGATTTTCAAAAAAATTCTTGTTATACACGAAACCAAGACTGATTTTCAGTCGCCCCTCAAAAGTTTGCCCTATAAAATTGAGCTCTACTGTGTTTAGAAAAAAACATTTAAATGTATTAAAAATCATTTTGTCAAGACTGTAACAATATATATAGAGAAATTATGGTTTTAGTCGTCTAAACGATGCCTAAACTAATTTGGTTGTCATAACAATACTAGTTGTTTATGACGACCGTAATATTTTTTAGTCATGCCCTGATTATAATTATTATATCAGGAAGTTTCACAGCGTTTTTTTTCTTACAAGATGCACTACTTAAAAACAGTTAAGAATCATATTTACTACAATAAAAAGATCTGTTTTAACAGCCTCAAGGGTCGATCCCCACCCTCCCCAGCGAAAAATCTTTTACACTAACAAAGTTATCGAGTCTAAAAGAGAGAGTCAATTTTTGTTTCTGGAAACCAGCTCATCTTGCCCTCCTTTTTTAGACTAAGACAAAAATTGGTCAACCTTTAGGATGGAGGGCAAAGTAGATCATATGTACAGTTTTCAGAAAATGGGCATAGATCAGAAACAGATGACAGCCCAGTACATCATGTAAATAAATCAAAGTGCATGGTTTGAGACTTGTGGGTTAAACTTTAAAAACTAGTTTTTGGATAAACTACGTAAGTAAGTAAGCCAAAGGAAGAGAAGTCTTAAAGATAACCAAACAGTACCACTTGCTTTTGGTATCTTCATTAGTTTATGAGCTATATCTTTGAATCTTTGTAACCTTATAATATGGCAAATTAGGTGATAAGACAAATTAAATCTTTTTTGTGTTATGTACGTAGTCAAGTACTGTATTTTATGTTATTTTAGGGTAATAAAGCCTGAGTATTATTTTAATTTATTATTACATTTATTGTTAATACCTTTGTTGTGCTGCAGCTTGTTTTTTTGACGATTTTGAAAAATTCAATGTTTCATCCTTCTCGGACTTTCTAAATGCATTTATTCTGTGGTCCTCAAGTGAATGCTGAATGTTTTCCTTTTGATTTCCTCCAGTAAAACTAGAACTGGGATGCAAGGGAAGAGATTTGTTTCTGGAGCCAATGACCTGTTTTGTGGGTGTTGATGTTTCACTACTTATTTCCCCAAGTCGAATCAACTCTGTTGTTGAATCACTCACCTAAAATATAAGACAAGCAAATATTTTTTATTGTATAAATTCTAAAAAGATGTGCTTGTATCACATGGCCTTTGTGCCCATATTAGTGGTTTCAAATTTGTTACTGCCATGGATGTACTACCAATATGTTAAGAATAAAGTACTTCGGATAGTATTTTGTATGCAGTGATACAGGCTCGAGGCTGAAAAAAACTGTCTGAAAAGTAGTAAAAGCTTTGAGGACAAGTTTTTCAACCGAGGGACTGTATCACTCTATACCATATAGTATGGAAGTATTTTATTCATTTTATAACTCAGCGATAATTTTTCACCACTAACACACAACAATGAAGGCAACGATCTGTCAACTGAAGGTTACCAATGCACGCATACATGAAGTAACTTGAACTTTATTATGTCATCGATTGAAGTAAGCATGACTTGTGATTGGTCCTTACATTCGTACGAGGTAGAAATTACGTGAACTGAATAATATAGTGAGCTAGCTGACACTTAGATCACTTTCAGAACTAGAAGTACTGGAGTTCTGAAATAATACAAAAAGGGAAGAAATATTTCCAGAAATATTGTTCAACAGTAGCAACTGATTATAAATAAGGGTGACCAAATCTTGACATTAATGAAAGAAATTTTTAATAGGTTCAACAAAGCAGAACTCTGTTTCTTTAACTGTTGACAAGACAGCATCCCTTTCGATATTTTCCCTGCTATATTCACTGATATTCTGCTCAGCAAAGGAACCATGTGATCGATTCTAACCAATTTTGATGCGTGATTTGATAGCATAGAATACAGTACATATGCAATCAATATTCATGTGATTATCATTTAAATCACATCCCACAAGCATATCAATTTTGTTAGAATATCTTTCTTTGATTGAAAAAATGCAGCTTGGGCTCGGTTTATGTATACGTGGTAGCCAGGGAAGATGCCAGAATGTGATTTCTACTGGAAATCAATGTAAATACGAATCTGAACAGACATAACAAGAATACTGCTAAAAAAAATTAAATAACAAAATAGTTACTGTTCATCAGCAGGA
>JAOBAY020073630.1:0-11494 GCA_025331085.2 Zoanthus sociatus | reverse complement strand
TACTACTACTACTACTACTACTACTACTACTACTACTACTACTACTACTACTACTACTGCTACTACCACTACTACTATTACTATCAATACTTTTATTACTACTAGTAATACTATTACTGCTTCTAATATTACTCTTACTGCTATTATTATTAATCTTAGAAGCTTCTGCTGTTGCTGCTGCCACTATTACTACGTACCAGTTCTGCATTTAATTACTGTTACTGCCAAGGGTTCGTACAATTTGTATCATGAGCTAAAGGTTTTCACTTTCAGTGATAAAATCTTGTCATTTTTGTTTTACTCTGTCTTTTTTGTTTCAATTTGTTCTCAGTTTGAACCAATTTGATATCATAGTGGATTGAACTCGAGATGTTTTTAAATATAAGAAAAGTAAAAACTAATTACTATAAAGTAAATGCGATTGTAACATGCAAAGATGTTTATCAAAGCGAAAGTTTGGAAAAACTGCTGCATGGGTGTAACTTTATCTAGCCTTGCGTTGTACTTAGTATTTTTTAAAAAATTTGCAGCACTTTGCTGCTGCTGCCTTCTTTTTGAAATGCCGCAGCAACTGTGTGCGTTTCCTTCGATTGATATATTTGCACGGCGTTTAATTTGTCAGTCAAGACCTCCAACTGCTCTGTTTAGTGCTGGCGGAACACACAATCAAACTGTTTATTGAACTGAAATGCACTGAATGGATTCGAAAGATTAAACGTTTTTATGCTTCCACTTCATTGGCATCATTAGTCAATTCGAAAAACACCAATAAAAACCGACAAACAGAGGCGAAACTTCCTGCATAGCCATCAATTTTTGTCAATGGGTTCAATATTTTACTACCTTATATGCTCCGAGTGGCCGTTAATTTTCAACAATTCTAGCATTAATTTTGCTTTTCTGTTTTGCTTCTCTTTTTCTATATAATAGCATCGAAATTGACCAGGGTCATAATTAATATAGAATGTTAGCTGATGCTCAAGAATTTTATTTCCATTATTATATATATTATTCGGCTTTGGAGAAATCTGTGAATACTGATAACAAAAAAGTCTCACTCAGTTAATCAATGCCGGCGATAACCAGCTAAGATCGGCTAAGAGTGATTTTAAGGATAAAATGATTGTTGTACTTTATCAATTTACAATCAAAATGTCTGCATGCTGAGATTAAATACACTTATTTTTACACAGTCGCTTCAATATATTATTCTTTGAACTGAATTCTTGATTTTGTCTTTCATCATTAGATTGAAATGACTTTGTTCTCCGAGAACAACTTGAAGCTCAAGTTTTTAAAAACTTTTAAACATCATTTTTTAGAAGAAGAAGAAGACAGAAGTAGAGGAAGAAAAAGAAATAGCAATTTTAAGAAAAAATAAGAAGAATTAAAAGAGGAAGGAGAGAAAAGAAAAGAAAGAAGAGAGATAAAATAAAAGAGGAAGAAGAAAAAATAATAATATGCTCGAAGAAAGCAAAAATGCCAAAGCCTAATGTCTCTGCATGTATAGTTGTAAATTGTTTTTTATGTTTTCTTTTATAACTTCCGTTGTTCAGGTTTTTAATATAGGTAGCCGGCTCGTAATTCTTAAACTTTGTAATGACGATTGAAAGAAAACAAAATACATGCAAGATTACGTTTGCTTCCTTTGCTATTAGTTCACAGCAAAAGGAAATAGCTCCGACGTAGCCTCGTGTATGTACTTATATGCCATACATGTTTTGATGGAGTTTATTGCCCCGGCTAACAGTCAGTGGGAAGCGGGAAAGATCTTATAAAGCTTTTATGATTAATTTTCCAAAATAACCGCCTCGATTATTCTACAAAGAGAGAAAAAAAACAGCAAGCAACAGCAAAATTTTCTTTTTCGGCAATCTCTATGCACAAACTATCAGGAAAACGTTAAAATTCCGCATGAGGCATTATTTTTATTTAAAAATCGATACTGCAGACCGTGAACCTGTATATCAGTTGATAAAGATCTATATTTTTGCCTTACCCGGTCAACTTAATTTGAATTGATGATTATTCTCATTCGAATCATCAAAGAGAAGGTGCATGGATGTTGTAGAAGAATTAGAAAAGCCTAAATATAGGGAAAGATCAAGTCTTACACTAAATCTGCATTGTATTTTTTAGAACCATTTTAAAGTTCGCCGGAATCTCCATTTGTTACGACAAAATAATAAGAACCAAATAAAGTTTGTTTTCATCAACTGAGGAACTGCCTTGCAACAAAACTGACCTCCGTTAGTCGTTTAAATTGTTATTAATTTGTTGCAGCTACAACAGAACTCATTTTTCAGAATAACATTTTATCTGATGAGCTATTTCTACAGGCAGTTTTCCGATCTATCGTTCTAGAATTACATTTGAGTTTTAAAGAGACAATTAAGCCATGAACAGACCCTGGGGAAACTCATTTCATTGCTCTCAATTAATGTTTTAATTCCAAGTTCAGAAAATGGAGACAAATGAAGTCTCCCGGCTGAATTTCTTTGTCATATTCAGGATAAATGCTATAATTTATGTGAAATAGAAAGGCTTTTGAACAGCCATTAATTTTAAAACAAAGTTGTTCAAAATGAGAATTTTGAAAATCTTGCACATGTCTAGTTTTGTTGTGCTCGTCAATGCTCGTAAATTAGAAAAGAAGATTCGGTTACTAGCTAGAACTATGTAACTTCCGCTGTTGCTTTATCATTTCAACCAATTGAATCGATTATTGCTTTAGGCGCACAACAGGCTATTTTGAAATCTTGAAGTTCATCGCGGCCTTTTCATTTTTTGAAAAATAATATGTTTGGTGACGATGAAATATTGCTTGATATTCGAGCAATCTTCCAAACAAAACTAAATTGCCCCTAGAAAGTTACATCAATTGTGTTCACTTACTTTAATTAACAAATAAAGAAGCCTAAGCTGTGTATTAGACTATGATAAAACATTCATGACGGTCATTTCAGAACACGAAGAAAATCGCCGACGAGTGTTTTCTACATTTCTCGAGTGTTCTCAAATGCTTTTCGTGTTTTCTCATAGTCTAATACAAGGCTTAGCCTTAGGCTTTTTTATTTGTTTTGTACTATAGATTCTATATACTCCGAAAAAACGATAATAAAGCAATATTTTTCTATGTTTTATTTAAGAAAGAAAACACGTTCTCCGTGCCTTCATAGCCTGGTGAAAACCGAGGCGAACGTTTGGGAGAATTGGAGAGCAGATCAGTGCCAGATTTTCACCAGGCCGTGAAGGCACGTATAACATGTATTATTTCTTTTCATAAAATTGTTATTTTTTTTTCTTAACAAAGAAAAAGACTATACACGAATCGAAGCTAAGCGCGTATAATAATATGTACACTTAAATTTCTTTCATGAAACTGTATAACTTCGCGCACAACTTGGAGACAGAGCCAAACCATGTATTGTTCAAGTCATTTTCGTGCTTTATAGCGCTATGAATAATTAGCAAATACAGCGGCGAGTGTTTTCTACATTTCTCGAGTGTTCTCAAATGCCCATCGTGTTTTATCATTGTGTAATACACGGCTTAGGCTTCTTTATTTGCTTTATGATATAGATTTTACATGCACACATGCATGTTTGATATTCTGATAAAATATGGATTTTTGACCAATCAGAGCGAGTGCAGGGTACTGTCTATATTATAAACTCTGGTAAAACATAAGTTTTAACCAATCAAAGAGTGCGTATAGTTACTATAATATCTGATAAAACACTTAGTTTTCTTTCATTTAGTATATAATTGTATTATATATTTGTATAAACACAGAGAAAAGTATAAAGTTATCCAAAAAGTCTCTCTTGTCTGTGAACAAAAATGTCAAAGCAACAATATGATTGGTAATTAAATCCCAGTAATTCGCGGTATGCGCCATACAATAAAAAACAACAAGTTCACGCGTGAAAAACGATCTTCCATACTTTGGATTTCATACTTTATATTTCGATCCAAACTTAATTTACGAATGACATTTTCAAGTATCTTCTTCTTATAGTCTTATTGTTCTAATTTTGAGGATAGGCGCTTGCTTTAATTTTTTTGGTAAAGTCACCCTTATTTTGCAAATCCTGGGCATATCGATAGACATATTTTCGATAGTACGTGCGTTTCGATTGGTCTGCAAGTGTCATGGACCGCAGAGTTGGGGGATTTTGGGAGCCGAGGGCTGGGGGGCATTTGCTCCCCATTAATAATTTTGCCACATTTGCCTTTAAAAAGTCTTTATTATTATTATCAAAATAAAAGCTGGCACGAGCAGAGTAACGAGCCCGCAGTATTCTGGCAAACGTGATCACAGTCCCCTTTGCCAAACTGACGCATTCATTAATTTCTTCGCAGTTGCGTGATCTGGAAAAGTCAACAAATATGCTCTTAGAGAAATTGAGAAAAGAAATGAATATCTACTCTTTAATTGTAATATGGAAAGCCGTTGCTGCAGAGAGAGTTTTTTTTAAAAAGACTCAATAGTTTTGTTTGTCTTAAAGCAAAGATGGTCGCAAAAGCTCTTCCATCTCTCGTGGCCTTTCTAAACACTCACAGGACCTGTACCGATAATATAACGTATACGACTTGTAGATGTGGCAAGCGAGTGTGTAACAAGAAATACGATAACAGGAAATGGAACATTAGTACTTTAACAGTGCAAGATCTCTTTACCGTAATTTGTGGGATTTAACAAACTGGTTTTGATTTTATTGTTACTTGTTACTGTTGTAGCTTTAAACTGAAATATTCGGCTGCTGATAGCGTATCGCTGCTTAATAAGAACGATGAACACTACTTTTGACTCAAACTGTAATCTCACTTTACAAATTCAACATATGAAAAAGTTGCGCTTCTGATATTTCTAAAGCACTTCAATCTATATATAAACTCACAACCATTCTTTACGATTATCACTGATTTTAAATGCATTTTTAGCGATTCTAAAAGCTCATATTTTCAATTTTCAGCATGCTCCTATTTTAATAAAAAATTGTATTACAAAAACAGAAAAAAATGCATTACAGGCAATTTTAAGTTAGAAAATAGAAAAAATAATTAAAATAAAAAAGGTCAAAACAGCTATGCTTAGAACTGGGTCCGTTCCTGACACGAAAGTCCAAAGTCCTACCTGATCCTGAGCCACGCTCGAGCCACGCTTGATACCGATAGCCATCAGAACGCACTCACTAATCTTTGATTACTACTAGAAATAAAGCATATGTTCAGTCCGTGTCTTTATATCCGGGTGAAAACAGAGACAAAGTTTGTGAAAATGTTCGACTGCGTCTCGAATTTAATTTTCCCAAACGTTTGCCTTGGTTTCCATTGTCCATGATCATATATATAGAGGCACAGAGAACTGAACATGTAAATACCACACGCTGGATTCTATGAGATATTACTGTCAAGGTACGGAAACTTCATTAAAGGAGAACTGAACCCTAAAATTGCCTTTTCATTGTTTAAAAATTTAGGTATAGTAGAACAATTATATGAAGTTTTTGTAAGCTGTTAGCCGAGCAGTTCAGAAAAATTTGATGTTTTGCAACAAATAGACAAAATTTGATCAGCGGCTCAATATGTGATGTCAGAAGTTGTTTATGACGTAGGTTATACGATATTACGATGATTAAAACGAGGAAAAATCATGGTTATTGTACGGCTTTTGGCTGGTATTAAAGAAAAAAAATTCGCAAGACCTAGATTGCCCAAAAAATATCAAAATTTCAAAGCAAACTGCCATATTTATACTCTGAATATCGTAACCTACGTCATACCACACCGCTGGCAATCTCATTTGCGACCACGGTATCAAACCTTTTCTTGAGAGTTTTCTTCTTTTCTAAATTAAATTTCTCAATGTTATTCGACTAATTTGAAAAAAAAAATTTCACAGAGTTAATCTGCTGCACAAATAGATTCAATAAAAAATAGTTTAGTTTGAGCATTCATTTCCCCTTTAATCATCTTGAAATCGAGGTCCTCTCTCAAGAAGGGAGTGTATGACGTTGCCGGGCGAGAAAGGAAGTTTTTAAGAAGATAAACAATAAAAAGAGCGGAAACAAAAACTTTAAGGAATTTTTTGAGTATGCTATAAAAATAGGACAATTTCTGAAGAAGGGATATTTTTGGGTATAAGATATAATGAACGTCTTTGGAACCCCCGTCATTAAAATATTATGGTACAGTGGACCCGAGAAGCGACAGCGCATACAATAAATGAAATCACCGTAAACAAAATAAAACACTGCAAACTAAAAGCAATTTCGCTACAAATTTTATTTTTTGCTACAAAATTAATGATCATGATGGTCGCAGAAAACTTAAATCATTTATTGCCGCAAACTTAAATCGGGTTTCGCGGCAAACTTAATCATTTTACTGCAAACTTAAACCCCATATCGCCGCAAACTTAGTATAAATCTCGTGCACCCGCAGATGGACAAGTAGAGGAAGAAGTGAAATCTAAAGTCTAACCATTTGCAGATGTTAGAGCAAAGGCAGCACTTTCTCCTCAATTATTTTAAGAACCTAAGTGCTTGTCCGGCCAGGAATCGAACCCGAGCCTCCCGCACGATAGAATGTAACCAGGTGGCGGTAAACAACTCAGTAAGTTTCACTTCCTTGTCTCAGCTAGTTTCAGCAAACATATATATAATTTTTAATATTGGAAAACGTGACCTCAGAAAAGACGGTCACCTCGCACCGACGCCATATATTGATTTTCTGCAATGACGTAACCGTCTTTACTGAGGTCACGTTTCCAAAGTTAAAATATCTTGTTTGCTGAAACTAGCTGAAACAAGGAAATGAAGCTGCGTGAGTTGTTATATATTTACTTGGGCTAAAAGTAGGGGGACCGAGTCTAGGTTTCCTTTTCGTCTTGTACTATATTGCTCAGTCAGCTTTCTGGTCGCCTGGCCTTTCTGCGTGCGTCCACTCTATCGTAGCCTTCGTGGTTTTACATCAAGCCATTTGAAGGGATGTTGAAAACGGAAGATAATCTACAAGAGAGTGTAAAAGAAGAGGTATGGAATTATTTCATATATTTCTTTAGTCACAATTTCGAGTTTTACGTTCTCTTTTATTGCTCTTACAGGTCGCAAAGCTGGTTTCATCTCAAACCGAACCAAGTCCTGCTACTCCTAAATCGAATACAAATGTTCTGATACAACGTTAGTTTCTGCAATGGAAAGAAAAAATTTCCGTACTGGGGCGTACTTATTTATGCATGCAGTTTTATTTCCTATATTACTTTAGAACTTAGTGTCTGGGTAAGGGTTAGTTTGTATGATAAAACAATAGTACGCCCCAATACAGAAATTTTACCAAGGAAAGTAAAAAAGTACACACTTATATTAGGAATCCAAACAGAATCGCATGTGAAAGTGACAAGTTTAAAGATTTATGGGTCATCATCCTGTGAGACAATTGATTTTATTTATCTTTTTTATTGGATCGTCAGTGGTTTCCTCCATCGCCCAGCCCTTAAGCCTCATAAAAAAGGATACTTTATCATCCCCACCCGCGTCTGAATTCCCTACCGTATTGGACTGTATATTCAATTTACTTCATTCCATGTGAAAATAAAGTTTATGAATTTGTTTTTGTGATGTAATTGTGATGAATTATATTTAAAACTTTCGCGCTGTGAAAGAACATAATCTTTTTGGAGGCAGCGTGGCTCGGTGGTCACAGTTGGGGATTTGAATGCGGAAGACCCGGGTTCAAATCCCCGACTCCGACTACTGAATGAATTTGTCCTCGGTGAACCCAGGGGCAAATTCACCACGCTTTGTAAATAGCCAACTGGTTTGCCTCCTACCAGTTGGGATTCTTAAGTGGGAGAGCGGCGGATTTTAACATGATACTGAAAGCCCCTTTGGGGAGTTGTCATTAAGTATTTATTTATTTTTTTTTTATTTCATCTCTGCTGTAGTGTTTTTGCAGGTTCACTTTTTGCCGTAATGTTTATTTAGCATTAGCACAATATGCTTCTTTTTATATCAGCTGTTAAAATAAAACTCTATAAATCTCTTTTCATCACTTTTGCCTTCGTCTGCCATTTTGAAATCTGAAATTATAGAACTCGTCCAGTCTGCGCATGCGCGCACGTGTTTTATGGCGATGTTTGGTTTAAGTTTGCTACAAAATAATTAAGCTTGCGAAGATATAAGATTTAAGTTTGCAGTAAAATGATTAAGTTTGCGGCGAGACCCGATTTAAGTTTGCGGCGATAAATGATTTAAGTTTGCTGCTACTATCATTAAGTTTGTAGCGATATACCATTCAACTGTATGTTTTCGGGGAGTTACGTTGGCGAAGTGGTCATCAGTCGCGCCTACCACTCGAGTCCGCACGTGGGCTGAGATTTGTCGATCTCAATTTGACTTCGACGGTTTTCCTCCCTCTGCAAATTCGACTTGCACTCCAAGATCTGAGCCCTCGAGCGATTAAACATTAGCTCAGGCTAGGAAAAATGGACAAGCACTTCCTTCCCAACTGACGTTAAATAAAGTATTTTTTATTACTATTATTATTTATTTATTTATTATTTATTATTTTTTTGTTTAGGTTGATTTCATTTGTTGTATACACTGTCGCTTCTGGCCCACAGTACCATGGGACCACATCAGTAACAACTTTTCAACAAGCAAATCAATGCTGCCTTGCGTAAATATCCCGTTTGAGTCAATATTTTTTTAAAATAATATATAATGAACAAAATGATAATGGTTTCTCAATGTCCGCTTTTTGTTACTTACCGCAATATTATAAAATTAAACTGAACAGAAAAATTAAAAAGAAGATGGCCAATATATTCCTATCAGACCAACGCGTTGTTTTTGAAAATTAAGTCTCAATATAATCATATCCGAGTGCATAATCAAGCTTTATTTTTGTGATAATAGTTAGAGTAAAAAGATAGCGTGGTAGATATTAAACCTAGTGGATTTATCGTTTATTTCCTGAAGTATCTGATCTGACGTCACCAAGGCAATTTTAGTCGCGCGGCGGGAGATGAGCGAAACTCGATAAACTTGAGCCCGCAATTATCTAACCAAGCCTGATTAGCGCATGCGTATAATGATCTAAACATTTATGCGCGCGAACTCAAAACAATATGGCGGCGTCATGGAAAAATTATTTTGCTCTTTTTCCATTCTGTTAGATCGGCCTTGAAAAAATATAAAGATGTTTCAACCATCAGATATAGCAAAGCTCGTTCATGGTAAGTTTTAAGCCGTCATTTTATTGCATAATTTTTGTACCTTTCTTTCGAAATCGTTATCATATATCACCTTTCATCGGTCTTCGCTCGTGATGTATTCGATTTTACTTGTTTTATGATAAATGTAATGATGTTTAATTGGTTTTTCTGTTTAAGCACTGTTTACGTTAACAAAAAGTATTTTCTATAACTTGGAGCGACTTGAGATACCCGGCCACTATTGTACTTACTGCACACATATTTTTAACATTTATTTTGTCATTTCAGAAACTCGTCTTTACACTGATTTTCTACATGGAACATTCATTATAAAATGCAAAATTTATTTAAATCATTCTCGAAAGAAGCACCTGACAGATCATTAGGTCTCTAATTGAATTCTAATTGAGACAATTGTTTTATTTATCCATTTCCACATTATATAGTCGTGTTAAAATGAATCGATTCATTTTACAGCATATCATATAAATTTTGGTATAATAGTGCAAATGAGCAAGTTTTAGACATCCTGCTGGTGGTTGGCGCAGTTGGTAAGATCTCTGCTTTCCAACCACAAGGTCCCTGGTTCGATCCCAGCAAATTGCTGAGATTAGAATATTTGTGTGGCCTTCTTTTCCTCCTAAGCGAACTCAGCTTTCCATTCTTCCAGGGTAGGTAAATGAATACCAGCATTTGCTGGGAGCTAACCTGTGATGGATTAGTGTCCCATCCAGGGGGAGTCAACGACTCTTATCTGCTTAACACTACCGAAACCAGAGATAAGTGCCGGCTCCATGGGCCACTAGGCTTGTAAAGGATTTAGCTTATTCACCATTCAGAAAATTTACAAATACTGTACAAGGACTGCAAATAATTATCAAATGATTATGCTAGCTGACAACTTTAGGAAGTCAAAAACATGTAATTAGTTATGTCTGCTAAGATATTTATTGGATTGAACCCTTTAAGCCCTAATCACAGTAAATGACATATAGAGTGCTTCTCACCTGACATCATAGTGGCCATATTTGGGTTCTTTGAACAAAATAATTTTGATAATTTCTGTTATTTAGAACCACAACATGACTGCTCTGTTTTTTGTCTTTTGCGTCTCTGGGGATTGTGTGAAAATGCTCTATCAGCTTAATATTTCCAACTTAATCTCGTACCTATAAATAGTCTGGTAGAATTTCTTTTTCATCTTTCACAAAATATTTTACCATATTAATGTATCATTTTGTGTGAGCCAGAGGTTGAAAAATTTAATTCACTGTTGAGTTAAAAATTTTAGTTATTGCTGTAAGGATGTCAATTGCTCTTGAAAAATGCTTGCACTTGAAATGTCAGCTTTGTGCTTTTCCTGTAGGAATGCATAAACTTTTCCACCCAGAGCTGTTCAAACCACAGGCTTGTTTGAAAAGAATTCTCTCTAACACTTTCATTGCAGTTTATCTGAAGGATGAAGGCTATTCAAGAACCTGTAATGTCTTTGAAAGTGAATGCCAGCTAATCGATGGCAGAATGGATCTTTCGATTGGTAGAGTTGTAAGTGTAAACTTTCTTTTACAGTAGACATTTTTATTTTTTTACGCTTTTTGCAATTTCAAAACTTTTCTACCTGAAGTTCATTATCAGGACTTAAAATTTTTAATAGCCACATGGCATTAACCATTTGCTTTGGAAGCCTGTGGCCATTGTCGTAATGTCCCCAGCCACAAATGGCCTACCCCTTTTTTGTTGAGTGTTGCTGTGCCTTTAAAGTTGGTGTTAAAACATTGAGTATTTTTTGTTTAAATAATGAATATCGACTGAATGAGCTGAAAGTAATCAAATTGTGGTGAGGTGATGATCAATTAACAAATTCTGTTTGTTGGCTGGTTTAAGTTGCTGTTACAGTATGTGTTTAATATACCAATACCACTATCTTATTTTCTATAACAAAAAGTTTGCCACTGACTCTTGATATTTTATTTATTGTTAGCAGACGTTTCAGCTAATACTTAAGCCTTCATCAGTGATATAAAAACAAAATTTGTTGTCATACGCTATTTTAAATTAGCGTTGCTCGAAGCTTTCACGTGTGACCATGTAGTTATGCTCGTGCTATGCCTTTGTAGGCTTCCGGAAGTACAATATGGTCGTTTCCAACCACAACATGGATTTTATTAACGTCAAGATCATTGGCTTTGAAGCGAATTACCATGAGCGACTTTTTCTCGAAGCCTGGTTTTCAACTTTGGACCCGAACTCTGGAAACGACCATATTGTACT